>JAQNBH010000007.1:34283125-34450625 GCA_028752905.1 Cladorhizidae sp. MBARI D1340-BT2 | reverse complement strand
AACTAGCAGCACTTACTGCGAGTTTGGTGACAACTTGGAGAAGGAACTCTGTGATCAGATTGTCTATGGCCTATACAGTAAGTTACTTCATTGGGCTAGCAGAAATAGACTAGAACTACAACAAAACCATTCTGATTGCTGAAGCAATGCAGCTGGTGGAGAGAAAGGCTAAAAACTAATGATGAGTTCTACATATCCACTACCAAACTCACATATCTCTACAGGGTCAGCCAAGGGACTGTTGCTGCTGTAGTGGCAAGCATAAGACTTCTGAATGGTTTAAGGAGGGACTGTCATTTCTGCAAAAAAACGTTGCTATCTTGAGAGATTTTTCTACTTAAAAATAAGACAATCCAAAGGGAAACCTGAGATGAAGCCTAGCAGGCGGATCTGGGGAATAACGGTGACTCAGACAATAACCAGATCCTAAATCATGTGAAAGCAATTACTGTGTTGCAATCAATGAAGCATCACTACTGATAGAAATGGTACTGGTGCTGGTTTGACTTTCATTAGTGAGACAACTTATCAAGAAAGTCCTTCCAAAAGTACATGCTTGCATACCTATTCTGGACAACAACTGGTTTTGCTGGGAACATTATAAAGTAAAATTAAAGTATTGGGCACGACAAGTTGTCCTCTATGTACTTGTCATCCAAGGATCAGGACCAAGGAGTGATTGGCTGGAGTACATTAGGCTGAATTCGAAGTAATCTATTATTCAGCAATGAATTGGCCACTGGAAGAAGTCTTGTGCAAACATGAAGCACTGTTTTGTCCCGAAATCAGAAAAGCCTAAAATATTGCAGCAAAATTATGAATGGAGCCCGAAGAAACCCTTGGATTCTACAAAGTATCTCTGATTCCACATTCCTTGCATGAGAAGGTAGAAAAGGAACTTGATTGCTCACAAGCAGATGGAATTATCCAGCCAGTACAAGTTTTATATTAGGCGTCCCTAATTGTCCCTGTGCTAAATCTTGATGGCACAGTGAGAATCTGTGGAGACCACAAGCTCACAGTAAACAAAGCTGCAAAACTAAAACCCAATCCTTTTCCTCATATTGAAGATCAGTTTGCAGGAAGAAAGTGGTTAAAAAATCTCAACATCTCTCATGCTTACAAACAAATTTGTCTCAATTTGGAGATAAGTTATTTTTGTGCCTGGCATTGATTCAGAGATTGCATCAAAGATCCAAACCACTTCTAATTGTCAAGCAAACCAGAAGATAAGTGTAGAAAGAGCCACTACACCCATGGAAATGGGGAAAGAATTCACATGGATTAGCTGAAGGGAAGACTATTTTAGTTGTGGTGGATGCATGGATCAGAGCAATAACGGTTCCTCTAACATCATCAAATGACCATAACTGTGTTGAGGATTTTGATAGCGACTCGTGGACTAACTGAACTGATCTTTTCACATAATGTTACATCCTTTACCAGCTGTACAGGTGATTGAAACAGGTTTGAGGGGAAATACCAAAGGAGATTTTGACTTAAGAATGGCCAGAATTATCGAAGAACTCCTCATAAAATACTGAACTGCTTCTCAGGAGAAAACCAAGCACACTATTGATCGATTGCACCCTGACTTGTCTAAAAGAGAGATGGACAAACAGAATCCTCAGAAACAGTCCACAATAGAAAAGAATCTTCAAGGAAGGTGTCCTCATGTAGGCTAGAAACTACTTGTCTGGAGACAAGAGGCTGGCAGGAACAATATTGAAAGTGTTGGGAACTAAAAAGCATTTATAGAACTTGAACATTGAAAAAACTGTCAAATTACACCTTAACCAGTTGAAATATTGATTTGTCAAAGAGCAAAACAATATTTACTGTACCCAAAACTTGGAACAAAATAACAATATACCAAAGAGCTCTCTATTTCCCACCAACAGCGAACAATATTCAGGTGTACAATGGTAAACAGGACAACATCATTCCACCTGATCAATACTCACCAGAGGTTAAGCTAATTGAGGAAGAATTTTTGTAACTGTTGTTATCCAAGACATACTCAACTGAGCTGTGATGTGTGTATGTGTACTTAGCTTGAACTATTATTGCTGACTGTGGTTTTCTCTTTTGTGTGCATGCATCGTTAGTTAGTTAGGTCATTGGAGAAGTTTCCAGCACCTTTTACATTGTGTGCTTGGTACATCCCTTATTTCCTCTCACATAATTGAATTACTTAGTTATCAAAAAGTGTGTGTGTGCTGTAGTTCTTACAACATATGTATCAGTGTGAATATTTGCTCAAGTGGTAGTTGGACTAGTGGATAGCAAGTTTATTTTGCTAAGTTACTACACTGTTGTATATAAGATCCGGTAAAGTTGTCTATGAACCCTTCTTGTTACTATATGAGAATATTGCAATGGCTAATCAAGTTATAATAAAATGTGAAGCTGCTCATACCTGCACAAACGAATTTTTGAGGAGACCACTGGCCATTGCCTGCACCGTTCACTGCTCTGATCTGATATAGAAAACACACAAACTCTCAATGAACTCTCAATTGACATAACAATAACCTTCTCAATAATCAACTTGAAATTGTATTCCTCGAGATTTCGACTAGACGCACTAGCCTCCTTATCAGGAATAGTGAGCCGCCAAGTCTCACGTGAGCTTTTTATATACCGTTAGCTAGCTATTCACCACGTGGAACAAACTACATGTAGTTGTGGTTTGTAGCACATGGTGAATAGTGAGCTACTTGTATATAACAGGCTCACATGAGTCTCTTGGTGTCTCATTATTCTTGATGAGGCTAGTGCATCTAGTTGAAATGTCACAATACAATTTCAAGTTGATTATTGAGAAGGTTATTGAAACCAAACACACATTAAATTTACTGCTTCGATCTAAAAGAGAATTGAACAAACTTAAAAAGAACAACATTACCTTAAATGTTACACCTTCAGCCATTTGGAATACAGTAGTTATAAAGAAGTTGGTATTTGGAGATAAGGTCACAATTGGCTCCAGGTTAAGTGAAAATTTGATATCATATCCAATGAGTTCTCCATTGGGTGCTTCTGGTGCTTGCCAGATTATCGCTGAACACAAATTCTGTACGTTGGCTGGAGGTCCGCTTACTTTATTGTTGTGGTTGAAGTCATCATAATAAGAACAGCATTAACAAGGTTAGTAATAGTCATACACACTGGACCACGCTGGGAATATGTTGATTATGTGTAGAGAGTGAACGGGTTAGTAGCTAATAGCTACATATTCTAGAAATATGTTGATGTGGGGACACACTCCACAGGTTACAAATTGCTACACTATACTAGAAATAAATGGACTATAATAGGCTCACCATGGATCTACATCACAATCTGATGAGGCAATATGACCCATAAGTATTCATTGAAAGAGCCATCAACTTTCTTACTTGTATGCTGTCTTTTTATATATTTTTAGTGATTTGATGCTACTACCACGGAAGCAATATGTTTTAGAGGGACAAGTTAGAGGCACACACACATGAGTTTCAGTCAGTTAAGGAAGCTTGAGCATTCAAGTAGGGAAATATTTACCTAGGTAGTTCTAGCCACCCTTGACTCTCCATCAGATCAGACATGAATGTGCTAACAAACTAACAAGCTTAGATTAGCTGTGCACAAGTGTATATACATGTAGAGATCTCTTTCACTACAGCTAGAGCACCTAGAGAGGGATATAGCTGAAGAATAGCTGAAGCTAACTGTTAGGGATCTCCAACCATGGAGAATCCTAACAACTATCACAAGTGTGAACATTACACATTTAACTGTCGAGGGAAAATCCTAACAACTATCACAAGTGTGAACATTACACATTAATTGTCGAGGGAGAACCCTAAGAACAATCAGAAGTGCGAACATTACAAATTAACAGTAGAACATGCACAAACCAGAAACAAACACTGTAGGTGGGATCGAACATGCCTAATCAGTATGCATATTACGGAATACTGGGACCTCTGGCCAGTAGCCAAGTGTACAGATTGAAGCAGTTATTCTACTGTTCCTCCCTCCTGTCTCTATACCTGACCCATGACAACCCTAACTCCCCAATAGTTAGAGTACTGCAAAACACACATTGTGCTAACCACAAATGAAAATCACATATATTTTTTAAAGTATTTATATGGTGACAATGATTCATTACAAATGCTTGCTAAACTTAGCCCCTGAAGGACAAAATTTAGGTGATTGTTAAGGATCAGGGAATGGTAGCGGGATAAGGCTGGTTATTCTCAGTGAGATAAGGTAGGAAGATGATAATAGAAGACTTTGCTCTCCACAACTTGAGCCGACTCTGACTAGGCTTCTTGGGTTGGCTCCTCCATGAAACCGAGTCAAGACCTTATATGGAATATACATACTAATTAGGCCGATATGGGGTCAATGGTACATGGTGTGTGCATCAGGCTATTTTACAATTTGCATCCTAATTAGGCAGGTATGGGGTCAATGGTCATATAGTGGGTGCATCCTGTCTAATCTATTGTAATATCCTTATATAGTTGTGTCAGTGGGTTGTCAGGGTTCCACAATCCCCACCAGTTATCTTTACTAAAAGGTTAGAATATCTTTTAATTTAGTTGTTTGTATATACCAGAAGGAAATATTTGGCATTACCCCCCAAAAACAATTCCAGTTTGACTCATCATGGTTGGTACAAGGTAGGCAGTTAGTGTGTATTTGCACATATCACACCATCACAATAAAACAAAATTACCAATAATAATTCGCAACTAAACCACAAAATTCTAATAACTTACTTCCTTCTCTAGTTATAGTTGGCACCTCACAAGATCTCAAGTTGCTATTAGGATCCTGATTGCTGACCCCATTATGAGTACTCACCATAATAATATATGGATTAAATGGGCTTAAATTCTCTAGCACATACGTCACTGAAATGTTATTGTCTACCAGGTGGTTATCCACCTGTATGACCTGGCCAATGCCATTCGGTTGGCTGTGCATAACTTTGTAGAAGAAGTCGTTCCTTCCTATGGTGGTGGGCATAGTCCAACGAATGGTGGCCATGGTATCAGTGAAAGATATGACTACTAGGTCCCGACATGCACTAGGAGGACCTATGAGGAATTTTTATACATAATATAATAAAATGGCGAGGAAAATACTGATGATGCCACAATTTACACACATCCACAAAGAAAATAGAGTAGATCCCAAGACCATATAAATGTTTTCATACCATATCTCAGTACATCAAATGTGTTAGAAATAGTTTTGGGAAGTTTTTCACTCTGAGTTTAGACTGTTTGTTAAGCAGTCATTTATAGCATCAGCAAGAAAGAAAATAAATCATTAACACTGAACAGGGAATACTGATGCACAAACCCAATCAATTTCCTATAGTTACTATTTACTGAGTCTAATGTATTGAGGCAGTTGGGGATGGAGGATGATGGTACTGTTCACCAGAGGTTGACTTATACCTACAAGTTGGTCTATTCCTCCGAAATGGAAGCAAAATCAACTCCAAGCAGGAAGGGAGGTTACGGCTGACACCTAATAAATGTGAGCTGGAACCAACACTAAAGTTGGAACATAACCAAAAAGTAGGTGCTTAATATAGCGAGCTATATATTTATGTGGTGGCAGGGAGGGGGACATTTAAACCCTTAATTTGGGTCAGGTCAAATGTTTTAGTTAAAAAGCAGCTATGGGCATTCGTAAATATGCCATTGTGTAACATTACAGACTGAACTGGTTCTTTTAACTTCTATAGGAGTACAATCTGTTATGAATAACAACATTCTCAAGCTGCTTGTCTGTCAAGGTTTTATTGGAGTGGTATTTATTTTTTTAGTCAATAGTATATATATATAGCTAACTGACAAAAAATAGCATCTGAAGCAAGTTGTTCAGGAGAGCCTGTGAAACCCCCAAATGTGTAACATATTAGTTTTCTCCAGAATCTCAGTTCAGTTCAGTCAGACTATTGCACAGTCAGTTATAGTTAAGTCTATCACAAATCATAGAAACCATGACAGAATAAAAGAGAGCAGTGCAGGTGAGTCTAGCATTTATGCCCACTTCGTATGTAAGGCTTTTAGAGGATAACCAGCTCAGTATTTGCTTCTCAAGCAATTCAAAGGTTTCTTAGTTCAGTGACACTAGCTCTACAATCTAACATGTTTGGATTTTTTGGGATTGAATTATGAGTATATATCAAGCACAAAAACATTTTTTTAAACTGCTAAAATGCCATGAAATGAAACACTTGCAGTGAAACCCAATTCTAAGTAGTGCAACTTTCCAAACTCGGTCTTGATACATTATATACACTATGCTCAGAACCATTACCCACAAATAACATGGTAAGGAAGAACCTTACTTGTGCATTCCACTTCTGGGCCCTCTTCTGGAGATTTTCTCCTGTAAAACCCTTCTGTGCAGGCACATTCAGAAGCAGCTACTGTATCTCTCTTGGTATTTCTTGGACATAATTGGCAAGAAATATTGGCTAGAGTGCGGTATGTCCCAGCTTCACAGGCTAGTACATTTAAGAAAACACAACAAAATGTTGATAGCCTTGGGAGAGCATTTAGATGGAAAAAAGAACTTCCAATTCGAATATGTACAATCCATTAATAAACATATAGGAGCAATACTGATTTAAAAGACCCACTATCTTTGATTAAAGGATCTGGTTAAATATGTTACCTTCGCATGTAGTTGAGTTATACATGAAGTGTCCTTGATCGCATTCACATCTAATACCATTGGAATCCTTATCCATGCATGTGCTAGTAGCAATCACTTCCAGACTTGTGACGTTGTATGAATTAGGTGCACAAGTTACTTCAAATACATTGTTGGAAGAATTTTGAATAGGAAAAGCTGTTTCAGCATATCTTACAAGCCCTTTTACTCTTGCTGGACACACCAAATAGTAGATGATGATTCGAAAGATTGTCAAACATGTTCTTTCATCCCGTATTCCTAAGTAAAACCCATTAAAATTGTCAGGTCGAATGAAACTCAAAGTTTTAACCACCGTATCTACTTGTCCTAATTGGTGAAGGCGTGATGATTTTACAGTACCAAGCAGTGCACTACTCAAGTAGTTTGCAATTTGAGAGAAGTCATTGGCTGTGGAGTTTTGGTCATAAAGGTAAAGTGTCACATAATCCCTATTGCAGCCACGTTCCTGTTCACATGCAATGAAATAACTAATGTTGATGAAGATTTCATTGGAAAATCCGTAATGAATAAACTGAGAGAACAGCCAGTTATTCTGTGTGGTGGTATTACCTTCAATACATGCATAAATAGTATTGCTGCAAACACCTCCCAAACTTAAAGTCCAAGCAAACCCATCACCATCCTCATCCACAACTGTCCAAACTGGATTTCGAACCAACGAACTGTAAAGATTTTCATAGTCAAATGTATCTAAAAGAAGTTTCCACTGGGCGGGGAACCAATTGCGATTCTGAATATTATGCATTCCAGTCCTGCAAGCAGGAGTGAAATCTCCTGGAGCCTGCCCAGACGCTATCTGCATATACGAGACAATTTGAAGAAAGTTTAGCAAAGAGGTAATCGTTTTTATCTTCATGGCTGAACCCAGCTAAGATATGTTTCAGGTTTGCGGTGTGCAGCGAAACAGGTCAGACGTCTTTCTCTTTAGTGAGATCCTCCAGCTGTAACTGCTCCAAGAATGTCTCAAGTCCCATCCTCCCACTCTCTCAAGTCTCGTAACCGTGGTCCAACTATGAAACGTCCCTCTGCGCTATTTTGCGAAGATCTGAAGTCATAATTATGCGTAACCTCAACGTCATCATGGATACCGTTTGCGCGTGCGCATAAATTACTCGAACAGTTGGATAAAAAAAGAAAAAACACCAGGATGCTGTGTTTGATAAAAACTTGTCCAAAAGTAGCTAACTATGTGGTTTTATTATTAGTTATCCATCTAATCTTCAACTTGGTGAGGACAAATCCCTGGAAAGCTCTCATGGTATATATATAAACTACTAAAGTTTCCATATATATGCAACCTAACCTAGTCTATATATAATATATATATATAATATTTTAAAAAGCACTCATACACCAACAACTATGAGAAATATATCTGTAGCTGCAAACTATCTAGCTATAGGTATAGGTGATGCACTTGTCCAAAGAGAGTCCACAAATGAAAATTTTACTTGATTAGCCACTAAGTTTGTAATATCCCTCAGTTTAGGCAGTTTAGGCTAGTTATGTAACCTATTTTAAAGGACTGTGTGTATTGTACTTTTCAATAGAGCACTAGAGTATTGTGACAAAGCTCTAGCTACAACAGCTATAGCTGCTGCAATTGTCTAGTCTAGATCTAAGGAAGCAGTTCACAAATGAAAATTTCCCCATCTTAGAAAAGTTTCTAGGGTGACATGACTTAAAGTGGGACTAAAGTATAAATTAGAAAAACACAAAAAAATACTTCCAGCTGATGACTTTAGCGCTGCATAAATTATGCACACTTCACTCTACAAACCTTACAATATACAAATAGATTTCTGTGTGTGCTCTATTTTGATTATAACCAGGCCAAAGCTACCTGCAGCTGAAGTGGGGATACTTAAACATCTGCATGTGGCTCCTGGTAAGGAAGCGCTAGACTACTGAAATTAGTGCCTGTGGCAAGGGGAAGCCCTACTCATTTGGTGCTATAACATGAGTGCACTGAAAATCATTATCAGCACCCACACTTGACCACCTATGCATTGTGGTTGCACTGGAAAGATTTTGGCAGATTTGAGAGATGAGCTGCAGTAACTGTTCTCTGCTCTGCCATAGCTGACCAAAATAGTCAATTGCAGCTTCAGCTGCATGCTCATATATAGGAAGGAAGTTGATAATCAGAAGCAACATAGAAAGCACTGTACTTATCAATTACAGCACCAATTTCCTCAATACTTGTCTGATATGTAAAGGGTGAACAATAGCTTGAAGGGAACTGAGTGGACAATTATGTGGGTCAAAGAATGGTAGATACTCAATGTCTTGTCTTTGTGAGTGTATTTGCTAACAGCTTCAAAACATTGTCTTATAGAACAAGCGTACACTATTGAAGAACTTCCTCTCAATAATGGTTCTCTCCATTCTATCTTTTAATTTCGAGGGGAAAAATAGGGTTTCTGTGCTGTCATTTGATTTTTGAGCAAACTTTCATCGTATGCATGCACTAAGTAATTTGTTCTCCAAAATTGAAAAGTTAGCAACCAGTATTGCTATTGGCATAGCAACCAGTATTGCTGTGGGCATAGCTAGCATTCTGTTGACCTCAGATAACGATGTTCAGATAACTGACTTCCATCCACACAGGAAAAGAAAGAACAATCCTCTACTAAATAAGTATAGGGATCCGTAAATCAGAGGCCAATCTGGCCAACTCTGGAGGATCTGTAGGACATACAGGGTCAACATGTGCAAGCCAGTTAACTTGTGGCAACTCTGGTCATAAAAAGATCACATGGATAAAAACACAAAGTTTGGCATAATGGAGTGCCCAGAATGCAACACTGCGTCTGTTGGAGCGACAATCAGAATATTAGTTAGGGAACATCTTAGCCTGGAAAAAAACTCTGTGTTTGGAGGACACATCATTTTCTATGACTCAATAGGACCCAACCATGGCAAGTTCAAGATGAAGACAGATTTGCACGGATGCTGAGGCAAGGATGCAGTCTGTACATGGAAGCTTTCTGCGATGCTCAACTACAATATGAGTCTGAAATTTATTAGCAAGACTTCTCACATAATTACCACCACCTGCGACATGATCAAAATGAGTATAATTTTTTTAAGTCTGATGAAGGCTACGTATAAAGAGAGCTAAAACTAATTTTGTCCTCAAAATTTTACGTGTCTATCAACCCTGAGTCAAGTAACAATATCCTATTCGGGTAAAAATATTCCACTCTTGTATTGTAGTGTTGTACAATCATCTAAGTTTATGTTTGACTTAAATGCATACTCAATCACATTATGTTATTTTGACTTTCATTGATCCATACACAATATATATTATTACCAAGTCAGAGTTGATGCACTCGCCCCAGTAATTGCTCATTAGTCAGCTAGGGTATAAAAGTAGTCAGGTCAAGCAGTATGATCCTGTCTGGTTATTATGTCAAAACCTAACAGTGTAATCTCAATGATTACCATGTAGTATTAATAAGAACACTCCAATTGGTGATGAGGATGGCTACTACTTCTGTTCAAACATTTATTTTGTAGCCAATGGCATTGCAAGGAACAAACAAGCAGCAGTTTTTCTCAGAAAATTGGGCGAGAAGACAAAGACTGAGATAGCTAACAGCTCCTGAGTTACCCCAAAACAAGTCTATAGATTATATCATTACAGCATTGGAAAGCCACTAGGAACCGAAGCCAATCATAATTGCCCAGTTAAGTGCTTTTTCTTTCATGCACACAACCAGTTCTCTAATCACATGATTACAGATTATGTAGCATAGTTCCCATGCTAGTCCGCTTATTGTAATTTTGGTTCCAATCTGATTGAAATTCTTTGGGACAGGCTTGTCTGTGGATTTCATTCTGAGAGTAGGGAAAACTGTTAGTTAGTGTCTGACCTTACCTTTTTAAGATGATTTTGATATACAACTAATTGAGTGCATTTATAGTCTTCAGAAATTGAAGGAGAAATGCATCAAAGGAAGGAAATACTACTCACACAACAATGCTACAGATGTTGATAATTTAACCAGCTCTCAGCTCAGTGCAAATTTTAGATCCAATGCATAGAAAATGTGGGAAGAAGTAGGTCTAAGCCACTAACTGTCCAGAGAGTATCCTCAAAGGGCCCTACACAAGCAAATGTCAAGGAGCAGGAACCCAGCTGGTGATCCCTCCCCACTCCATATTTTTTCTATCAGAAAATAGTTGAAAGGAGACTCAGTACACCAGAGACACTCGATCTTTACTTTGACCCTATCAAGTGTATAGTCGTGATAGCTAATTGAAATGGTGGTTGACATGGGAGCAGAAGTCTCACTGATGGCAGACACCACCAGGAAGTCACTTCTACTCAAGTTTCTGGATAAAACCAATGTTGGGTTCTGTACTTACACTAGGCTAGTTTTGGGATAGTTAGCCATGCAGGTATAATTATGGAGTACAGATGAAGCAGCTGTCACACTAATCATTGTAAAATAAGATGGACCAAGTTGAGACTGGTTCAGAGCCCACTGCAAATTGACTTGAAGCAGGTCTCTAGGATCACCATTGGACAAACTTCTGAAAAACACCAGGAGATTTTCCAAAAAAACAATTAGGTGCAGTGAAAACACTCTGTGCTAGGATGAGCCCACCCAAGTTCCACAAGCTGAGACCAATTCCCTTTGCAGAAGCTGTAGGAGCATAGCTTGGTAGGCTAGAGGCTCATCAAACCATTGAGAATGCCTCCCATAGTCAGATTCCACCTTTGTGGAGAAAGTAACGGTAAATCCAGTCATGTGAATCGACAAGTACCCTTAACCTAATCTATCTGAGATGTTTGCCTCTCTGGCTAGGGGACAAAAAAAATCAAAATTGGTTCTCTCTCCAGCATACCAGCAGTTGCTCTTAGATGAAGATTCTAACAAACAACAGATTGTAATGATATACAAGGCTTCCATTCACACCTTCCACACCTGCAATTTCCCAGCAAGCAATAGATTTCATCTAGCAATGTAACTCAGTTGCATTATTCTCTCTTCTCACCCTAGTTCCTACTCTGTCTTGGCATGTCAACGTTGTCCAAACCAGTTTTGTTCACTGATGTTCATTTTTTGACACTATAAAGCCAATACCACATTCATGCAAGTGTAGTGAGTCTTTACCCTCTACTATTGGCAAAATATTTTATTTTTTTCGAACATCATTTGAGCATAACAATAAGAAGATTAATGACACACATGTATATATAAACAAGACACTATACAATGGTAGTGAGCCAGATTTCTTATTAATAACAATTGATAAATTTAATCATTAGATCATATGGGTGTATATATATATATAAAGCATAAAAGTTCTAAAAAGGCCCATGGAGTGAACACTTACAACGTACCATACTTCCAAGTTGACACTATTCAAATTGGGCCTTGTGCTCGGAACTATTAACTATAATCTTACATATGCATTCCAGTTCTGGGAAATTGATAAAATGCTGGGCATGCACATTCAGAAACAGTTACTGCATCTGCCCTGCTATTTCTTGATCAAATTGGCAAAAACACTCAGCTAGAGTATGGAATGACCCAGTATCGCTGGCTGGAGCATTCAGAAGAAGAAAAAACATTGGTGGCCTTGGGAGAATGCTTAGATGACAAAAACAACTTTGAAGTCAAATTTACAAATCAATATCAGAATGTTCTATATTAAGTAGTTTAAAAGCCCTATAATTTTAGGATAAAGGATGTGGTTAGTAAGACCTTAGCTACCACTGCATGTAGTTGAGTTATAAAATAACCCAGGATTGCACTTGCATCTAATTCCATTGTGGCTCTATCCACATATTACTAGTAGCACTAATCACCATCACTTCTAGACTTCCGGCATTTGAACAAGCCACTTAAAATGCAATGTTGGAAGTGGTTTGCAGAGGCATAATATCTATCTATTATGTATCTATTTATGTATGTCTGGATGATGGAACTTGTGTGATTCTCTGGAGAATATGTCCTGGGCCTTGAAGACAGTTCAACCTCGATACTTCAAAATTCCTCTTGAAAATGGGTATTGTTTCACTTATCCAAATATGAATTTCCCATCTCAAGAAGTGGATTTTGCTTTCTAGAATCCCCCATTGTCCCTGCCTCTTTCTGTATGATCGAGATTAGTGGTCATGAAGGTAGAGATCCAAAGATGGGAACAGGACACCATGGCAAAATGAATAGGGGAGTGATATCAACACTGCTAAAATAATTGATGATTTTTAACCCTCTCTATTGCACGTTTGCTCGCCACTCAATTCCTAGCTTTCATTACTAGTTGGCAAGTAAACTGAACCCTCACAGGAAAGGTGGATGGCAAACTTAGTATTACTGCTCATGCATATGTACGTATCTATCTAGCTATTCACTCTATTTTCACCTGTAAAAATTTGCAACCTTAAATAATGTGGGATTTTGTAAACAGGCAATGAACAATCATCGATACTAAGAATGTGAATGCCCCCTATTAGAAAAACTGGCCTGCAAGGTAATATATGATGCAACACCTTTACCAGATATTAGATTTTAGGACAAGCCAGCCAGAAATCCCCCTTCCCCACCC
Source organism: Cladorhizidae sp. MBARI D1340-BT2 (assembly GCA_028752905.1). Lineage (NCBI taxonomy): Eukaryota > Metazoa > Porifera > Demospongiae > Poecilosclerida > Cladorhizidae > Cladorhizidae sp. MBARI D1340-BT2. The sequence goes on along the minus strand of JAQNBH010000007.1, from coordinate 34,437,323 downwards.
ACCCACCCACCACCCTTCTGCAGGTGCTCCAAAACGAAATGTCCCAGGTTTCATACAAATTTTCTGCACAGGCAGGTAAGAATGTGCATGGCTAACAGGAGAGGTTGATGCACATATTACTCATAGCTTTTCCTTTTTCTTTGCTCTCCACTCAATGCCTAGTATTCCTTTCTAGTTGGTGAGCATAGCAAGTCCTTGGTTGGGATTTAAACAGAAAACTTGGAATTTCCATGTGGGGCTTATGTAGATATATATATATATATCTATGTATACACAAATTCATTCATTCATCTATACAAAATAGGAAAGGGTCATCCAACTTAAATAACTTGGGCTTATATACATTGGGAATGGTTGTCGTAGTGAAGAGAACGAATGATAACATAACAGCTGATTCTCAGAGGAAAGGATACTGGCTGCATGGGTGAGCGAGAATGGTACTGCTTTTGAAGAAAACATATAAAGAAGCTAACAAGGTTTAATATGCAGTGGGTTTTATAGAAATGTGGTATATAAAGGGATTACATTTTTGTTCCACAGGGAATCCTTCCCAAAAATAACATGCAGTCTCTGTGTAAACTGTGCTGGTCCAGTAGTTTGCCATGAACACTCAGTTTGGCTTATCATAGGAATAAAACCTGTGCTGGCAGTGTGTGTGTGTGTGTGTGTGTGTGTGCGTGTGCGTGTGTATTTTTGTGTGTGAAAAATATAAACAAATATATTACCAAACTTTCTATCTTTTATAGTACATAGAGAGAAGAGGGGAGGGACATGCCATGAGGGCTGGGACACAAGAGCGAGAAGACATAATAGCCTCTTGCCATGTTGCAATGGACAATCTATCGGACATGTTTTTGCCATCAGCCAGCTACTATTTTAGATTACCAACCCACCAACCCACCATATTTTACAAGATTCTTTTGGCTTATTTATGGAACTGCTAACTCCACCAAACCCAAAGAACATAAATTTGGACCGGCACCCACTCAAATCTCCAGACAAACCTTAAAATTCTGAGACACTTAATGGATTCCCTCTCGACCATACCGTAACTCTATTTAGCAAGATAAGTCAGCTAGCTAGATATTAAAAAAATAATTCCTCTTCAAATAAAAAATAAATCATAATAATTATAGTTGTGCTTTTTGTTAATTACACTACTAGCATTGGGCATCAGCCATGAACGAGAAGCTTTTTTCTCTTTCATGGAGACATCAGGTAAAGCCTCTAAATTCCGTCTGTACATGTTTCTATAAGAGAAGGAGCATCACAAAAACCATTAGCTAAACCTTGAAGATTGCTTTGATATCAGAAAGCTCAAATTCCAAACAAACACTACTAAAGTATGGCAGATTGTTTGCATTCATAATCTTGTAGCAGTTGATGTTCATAGCTCTTAAACCTCCACATCCTGAATGAAACAGTCACTAGAACTTAATGCCTCATGGGGTAAAATTGAATATTTTAATGATGCGAGTAATCGGCTGGCATAGATAAACCTGGAATTGTCATAAGTGTGGGCTTATGTAAATCGAAAATGGTCGTCATAGCAGTTGATCATCATAACAATTGATAGTCAAAGTGAAAGAGAAAGGTCTAAAAAAGGCATGAGAAGTTAGCTAGAGGAAAGATGACTTGATGCATAGGCAAGAGTGGGATGCAGGGTTAATAGATGACAGAAATGCATGGTGAAGTTTCATTCTGACATAGCCACTCTATTCATCAACATACTTCGAGCTATGGGAATGTTTGATACTAGAAGTGATTGTCACAGTCAATATTGAGAATATGAACTAGTTCTCTTCCCAACCTACCAGTTTGGAATCTGTAAGGAACGTACTACATGTATTCTTACTCTGCATATCAGCAATATAATCTTATGACTTCAATATTTTACAGATTACTGTAGGCTTGGAGCTAAGGTTGTGGTATATAGGACAGTGGCTAGAGCAATATGATTTAGCATATCAAGCTAAAACAATAGACGTTTATTATTTTTAACCCTCTCCATTGCAACTTTGCTCGCCAATCAATGCTTAGTATTGAATGCTAGTTGATGATCAGAGCGAGCCCTCACATGGGAGTTGGATGGAAAACTTGGAATTGCTGTGCATGGCATAATTATAATTATATGCATCTATGTATATCTATGTATGCACCATACATTAACCCTTTAAAGGGTCACCCACCTTAAATAATGTGGACTCACATAGCCCGGCAATGTCATCATAATAAAGATTGAGAGAATGCATTAACAGAAAATCTGACTTGGTTGTGCAGTGCAGATTGCACAGTTAATAGATTATTCTATCCCTTACCAATAGCAGAAGATGCCAGCCATTCAAAAAACAAGCAAAGCAAGACTCTAATAACCTCCTGCAAGTGCTCCCAAACCAACTCCCCGTAGACCCTCATTAAAAAAATTACACAGGCGGGTGAGAATAGGATGATGGCTGACAGGAAAGGACGATGAACATAGTTACTTAATTCATCAACATACTTTAGCCTTTTTCTTTTTCTTTGCTCACCACTCAATGAGACCAGTATTTATTACTAGTTATTATTGCCGAGTGTAGCAAGCCATCAGTGTGTAGTTGGACTTAAAACTTGGTATTGTCATGCATAGCTCATGTATGTAGCATCTATGTATATATGTATGTTCACCTGTAAAAATTAGAATGGGACACCCATGATGCAGGCTTATTTAGATCTGAATAGTTGTCATATTGAAGGAGGGAAATGAGAAAACAATTGAAATTAGTGAGAGTGGTGCTGCTTATGCAGAAAACATGCTAGGCTTGTTAAGCAACTAACATAGTCACATTGGGTTCACTCTGGATGCAAAAGATATGAATATGTACTGTATTTCTATCTGAAAATAGTTACCTGAAATTTCAACAGAAATACCTTATATATATATATTATAGTAGATTATAACAATTGTGGTAAAAAGAATACATTTTCATTTCACAGGGAATCTTCGCTAAAAGTAACAAGCAGGCCTCTATGCATCACTGTGCTGACCTAGTAGTTTGCCATAAATGCTCAGTTTGGCTTTATCCTAATGTAAACAATGGTGACTGCCCTGCACTGGCAGAAGAGAAGAATAATCTGTGTGTGTGTGAAAAATATAAACAACTTGTTATCTTGAATTACTAATCTTTGTATCTTTTATAGTAGAACTTGAGAGTAGAGAGAGGAGGCATATGCATGAGGGCTGGGACATGAGAAAACTCGGGTTATAGCTGGATAATAATAGGCCATGAACACTGATAATGCTGATGCAATGGTCAACAATTTATTATCAACCAACCATACTTTTGCTTGTATTAATTTGGCTTATCTAAGAACTATCAACTCCACCAAACCCACAGAACATAAATTTGGGATTAGAACCAGCAACAATTCAAATCAGCAGACAAAACTTGTCCATTTCTAGCCAGTCCCTGAGACAGTTTGGGAATTCCCTAACTACAATGACGTATTATACCAACTTTATTTCAAAGTTAACAAAAGCAATAATGATATCCATTGCACCCTAGGACAACAAGGTTCCAATGTCAACAAAGACGGTAATGGTCTTAGCAATGGGTCAACAAACAAACATCAGTAACAATGACAACAACAACAGAGCTTTAATAAGTCATTGTTCTGCATTCCACAGCAGGTCACTTCGGATCAGAAAGATGCGAGATGCAGAGATTGCCACTCGACCAGCCTCATCAATAGTTTCCTGGCAGTTGATTTGTTCATGGGTGGAAAGTGGGATCGAAGAGCCTTCTGAGCAACCAGGACAAGAGTGCCTTAGTGAACCAACCTCAACTGCTAACAGTGAGGCAGAAAATCCTCTGGCCTCCAAGTCACTCAAAAGCTGGTTGTAATTTGCCATCTCCATCTTATGACTGAGAGCCTTAGCGATGGAAGGTGAATTGTAGGGGGTTGTTAAGCTCAATCAAGAGAAACTCACAATTCCAAATTATCGCAATATCTGGACGTGCTGTAGTGACAAAGATTTCAGGGGGGAAAGTAGATTGTGGGTAATCTGAAGCCCTAAAACCAGCAAGATCAGTGAAGATCTTATCCTCTGATGAGAGAAGTGGCTTAATGGTAGACATTAGCTTCAGGAGGTGGGACAGGGCCTTGGTGAAATCATTTAAGATGTGCAAGATTGTGGGAGAGCAGGAATTACAAAGCTAGTCATAAGATAATTGCCTTTTTCTTACCTTCATTGTTAGTGTTTGGCACGATAGAGAAGCTTCCTTAGGCTCAGGTAAAGCTTCGACGCTCCATCTCTCCATGTTTCTATAAGAGAATGATGTCATAAAAGTTAAACATTAGCAGATTACCTTTTATCAATAAGCTCAAACTCCAAACAGACAATAAATAATTGTGGAAGATGATTTTTTTTCATAACCAGGTAGAAGTTAATAGCCAAAGCTCTTCAACCTCCACATACCAAATGAGACGGTAACTAAAATTGACTCCACCCACTTGACTCAGATAATGGTTATGGCTTTGTAAACATGGTCAGTATAAGGGGCTTATGCAAATCTGGAATGGTTGCCATAGTGAAGAGAAAAAGGCAGCAGATTATAAGTAGCTAGAGGAAAGTAAATTGGCCACAAAGGCAAGTGATAACGGGATGTGCAGTAGCTGACAAGAATGTATGGTAATCATTCTGAATTAGCCACTCTATTCATTAACACATTGCACTATAGCTAAAGTGGAAATGATCATTATAGCTAATGGCCATGCTAAACTTGACATGATCATCATGGTCAATATTAAGTATCTGAGTTGGTTCTCCTCCAAACCTTAAACCAGTTTGGCTGCAAGGAAAATATTTTTTCTTATGTACATATGTACTTTCAAAATCACAATTCAAGAATACAATCTTATGACATCAATACTTTACAGTTTCACTGGACTTTACTAAATGCGAGGCAAGAAGATGACGAGTATGATGTTTATATATACTGAGGATGAAGTTAGACTGCAGCTATGTATTAGTGCAGCTAAAGGTAATCTGCTAGTAATGAACAGAAAAAACGATTGTGGTCTAGGTATATCAAAGCACTTTGAACAAGACAAAAAGGCTGGTCATTATCAACCAATGAGACATGAAAGTACAGATTGAGTCATTCTCATCTCCAGACTTTTCACCAGAAGTAGTATGTCCTGGAGATCCATCCAGAACATCAGTAATCTGGAGGGAGGACAATCTAGATTTGTCGTCTGTGACATAGTCATTTAAATTGTATTTTGTTGCCCTGTTTCAAGCCGTTCCAAAGTAATTATGTCCTTGATTAGCCAGCCTTGGTCTCCAAATTTGAGAGCAGTAGCTCTAATGTACACTTGGACTAATGCCCTGTACAGTCATCTTTTTAGCTTTGGAGGCAGGGCAGAAGAAAAAATCTTTATAGGGTAGTTTATAATGTTAGGCTCAGCAAGATAATAGATGATAGTCCATATAAAGAGGGAGTGATAGAAAAAGGCTTGGGAGAAGCACAGCATCCCATGATGGAGAAGCTTCCTTAGGCTCAGGTAAAGCTTCTACACTCCACGTTTCTATATCTTAAAAGAAAGTTTAATTCTGGTTTTCTAACTTGGAAATAATCGTCACAGACAACGGCCTTGCTAAACTGGAAATGATCATCAAGATTCAATATCGAGGATAGGGACAATGCTAGGAATTAAGTATTTGTAATCATGCTAAAAGTAATTCTCCATCGGTCCTTCGCTCGTCACATTTCTAATTTCTAGTATTCCAAAGAAGTACGGAAGGACAAAACATACTTTTGACCCTATGAAGCTAGCCACTGGGAGTTTAACCACCAACATCTCGCACCGCTAATATTCTATTTGTGCCACGTGCTTTAAATATATTTCGGCAAAGTCCCGTTCACTTGTTTACGGCCACCGTAGGGCTCGGCCAAATTTGTGGTAAGTTTAACAGTATTTTATGTGCGGTGAGCACTAGGCAAATGTTTACTATAGCACTGTGGTGGCCAAGTGAAGCTGTTGAACAGAACTTTTATGCTAGGCATAATATTTTTATTCAAGATTTCCCTCAAAACATAGACAAATCAAGCAGTTCAAGTAAACAATATTCCTAGCATTACACCAACATGAGGTCTACTGCTTCCTTAGCTTTAACCTATATACCATTGCCTATCCCTAACTGAGGAACAAATTCCGTACTGATCTGAACAGCATTGATGTCACGATAATAACAGGCTGGGATTATGGCACGAGGAAGCAACCAAACGATAATGCAATATTCCTGTAAGCAAGTCCATACATGTCATTGTGTGTACATATATATAACAAACTAATGCCCAAGAGGAAGAGTGTGGTGTCAGTGATAGTGGTGAAGGTCCTAGCAAATAGTCAGGAAGAAGACTGACCACATCTTCTCGAGACAGCTGTGGCAACAACTCTGGCACAGCTCTGGTTGTAGCTCAGGCTCGTTATATAGGAGTGTGAAGATTTCACTACACAGTCTTCTGACCATGCCTCCCCTCTGTGTAACTGAGAGAATTGAACTTCACCTTGAGAGCAGCAGAAACAGATCCTCATTACCAAGGGAGGATTCTAGTCAGACTTCAGAAAAGTAGCCTACCTTAGCTTTCAGGAGGGCAACTAAAATGGTTTCCCTTGGAACTGGGTCAACAGAGACTTCTGAATGTTTAAGAGAGCTTTATCTCTTCAGTTGACTTGATGACCTCAAGGTCATATAGGATAGCTTCATGTATATCTCCAAGGGTGACATCATCTAGATTCATAACACAGAACTCTGCCGACAACTGAGGGCAGTGGCGATCTATAGTCAGACAGAAAGGTAGAGGACCCAAAGAGTCACCTCGTTGCACACCTGCTGCTGAAACAATGGTCCTATCACCCCAGAACAAAGTGGAAGAAACGAGTACACCAAGTGGACAAAATGCTATATGTCAGGACCCAGAGCCTCCACTGCTTTCAGCATGTTATCCCTTCACACACAGTCAAATGCACTACTGAAATCCAACTTCACAACTGCATATGTGGTTAAAGATAACAGATGTATGTAATACCAAGCAGCGGACTGCTGCCTCAGTCCCACCCGAGACCCCATAAGCTAGCTGCTGAAGAGCCAAAACAGTCATACCACCACAGTTACCAGTTTTTCTGTAATCTTGGCAACCATAATGCAGCCCACTGCAATTGTCTGGATCTTCTTCCCTTCTTCTCTAGAGCAATCAGAGAAACTCTAAGGAACAGAGGTGTCCTGCCTTCAAGGACCAGGGTGGAAAATGCAGTCAGTTTAGTGAGAAGTGAGGGGAGGGTATCAGCCGAGTTTTTTAGGTCCTTCAGATGCTGAGGCTGGGCCCCCTGCAGACCAATTTGGGAAAAACTTGATTGCCTGCAACACAAATGCTTCACAGATAAAGAAGATAAAAGTGACAACTGCAGGTGGGGCATGGACGGCTCTGAAGGAGGTGAGAATGCTTCCCCTTGCACAAAAAGTGGCCTCACTCAAATCTGCAATAGTATCTTCATAGCAAGTCAATCGAATAGCCCTCTTGAAATCCCTTTCTTCTAACTTTGAAGACAGCTGACATCCAAGAGACTCCAATGGATCTTGGGGGAAGCCATCCTCTTCGAGGTACTGCTTCTGGTAGGGAGGGGAGGATCCCTTCTTCTCTCAGTTGTTTGTTGATGGTGCTCAAGGACCAACACTGCCCTCCCCTGGTAGGTGCTCTCAAACAATTAGCACTGAAATGTAACACTCTCTCCCATGAGCTAGGCAGGTTGCTACTGACCACGCCTTCCAGAAGAGTGGCCAGCTCTGACTGTCCAAGCTCTCTTGAGGCCTCAGGAATTCTCTTCAGGATCTTAACTCTATCGACCGGCTTCAAGTCTAAACTGAGGGATTTATGGATCACCCTGAGAAACAGCCAGTTGTGAGGTTCCATTGCCACTGGTATTGAGCAGGTGTCGGCTAAAGCTGGGACTAGAGTTCATGTACCTCTACTGCCAGGTAGTTAGCTTAAACCAGGACAGCGACTACTTGGAGAACCATGGACCCTAACCAAGCCTAAGGCAGTGACTGAGAAATGTCTCTAACAAACAGCACAACAACATGAACCAGTTGTGATTTATTATTTTAAAGTTTCTTGGTGTTTATTTATAGTTTCTACTATTATTATTTATTATTATTATTTATTTGCTCAATAACTTTATTTGCTCAATAACAAGAAAAAAACTTCATAAAAAAAAAAAGACACGTCAATTTTTTTTAGTGGCTTCTAAGCTAATAGCCATCATAGACACTTGTGTGAGTTAACTGCATGGGACAACCTTCATTTCAGCAGCTGAGCTCCCAATGTCTCAGAGCCCAGACGAGGGGAACTCTTCATTAGTCTCTGGCAAGTGCCATCAATAACTGGATGAAGGAGCAGCCCCTTCATCTTGCTACCTTCCAGATGAAGTTCCAAGAAAGGCACACCTCAAGTCCATCTCAAATCCTTGGCATCAAGAGTGTTTTCCAAGTTAGAGGATTGAAAGGAGAAGTTCACCCGACTTCCTCAGAGGACCCAATAGCCCACAGGCAGTGGAAACTTGAGGATGTGGTTGGTAGCTGCTATGAATGTGGTAAAGGTCAATGAAATGACAATGTCTAGTGCTGCCGCTTGCTTCCATGTCCCTCAAAAGACCCTAGGCGATAGGATCAAGGGTCATGTGGAACATGGCTCTAAGCCTTGGGAAAATCAATTCTTTCAGCAGTGGAAGAGGATGCTTTGGTTACGTACTTAAATATGGTTTTCCATAAACCAGAATCATAGTCAAAGCATTTGCATTTAGCTAAGATGTCTTGAAATAGAGATGTTTTAATGCTGAGAGATCAGCCGTGGAGAATGTTGGCAGAATAATTTTAAGAGGCATCATACAGAAATAACCCTTCGGAGATGCGATATGTTAGAATGTACTCATACCGAAGCCTCAACCCAGTTATAGTCGAGGAATATTTCAAGCTTCTTGGTAAGACTTAGAAGATAATAGATATGACCATGGCAGTTATATAATTATGATAAGACATTTCTCCCTTTAAATTATATCAAAAGAAAAATTCATTACGTAGGGTACTAAATATGTTTATTGTCATATGGAACAAGTGAATTGCTGTGCATCTGCTGCTGTACCACAACCAATGATAATTTATTTCCTGGTAATCAGTACTGCTTTGAAGGAACTGATGATGCAGCATATTCAAGAAGGAACTGATGATGCAGCATATTCCAGAAGTGAGTCGGGAGACTCTGACATGTTTATGGTTTGGCTGAAAAAAATTGTTTCTGAAATTTGCTGTTCCAGCACCCTATTGGCACAAATCTCATACCATTATAAGTCATTGACCTTTTCCATATTAATAAGTTATCCTTTTTGTTTACCTCCCCATGCTCTGCAGCCTGCTGTTCTTAAGTCCATTAAAGATATTTTCTCTAAGGCCATCAGAGCTTTATCTTTCATGAAAATGTTACAAAGATGGAATTTTCCAGAGTTGTAAAAGGTCCGTTGGAACAAGCTTTTTCAACCTCTAATGTCAAGGCAACATCAGGGATTTATCCATTTCATCCAGATACTGTTGCAGCCATTGTCAGTATCTCCCCCACCCTCTGTTGGTGGTACTTCTGTGACCTTTCACACTGAAGATGCTGCGACTGCTGCTTCCTCAGTTACTGAGTCTCATTGCAGCACTGTGATGACAAACACTATACAAACTCCTCTTCTTTTCCATTGAAATGTTGTGTGTGCACCTTAAGTGTCTTCCAGTATGCGCTCTCCAATAATGAACCCGGCAGGATTGGTACCGGAGGACTTGTCACATATTCTCATCACCCCTCCAAAAGGTTCTGCTGTTACAAAGAAGCATATTAATGGAGCAATAAGCCTGACATCTGATGAGTATGTTAAGATGCTTAGAGGTGAGAAAGAAGAAAGGATTGAAGGAAAATAGGAAAAAAGAAAGAGAGAGGGGAAAGAAGGAAACAGAAGAGGAGAAGTAGGAAACAGAGTTGAAGAAGAGAAAAAGGGAAGCAGGTAAGGAACAACAGAAAGGCCAAAAGTACAAGGCACAGGCCAACACCCAATAGGATTGCAGATAGCAGTTCTGAGAGTGGCATTCCTTCCACTAGCTCACAAGTAGTGGTTCAGATACAGAAACTACTTCCAAAACCAATTGAAGAAACAGAGCAGGTGAAGAACCTGGACCAAGCAGCCATAATGGTCCCCAGCGTTGACTCTAATGTTGTTCACTAGCTCCCCGATTCTAAGAGGACATTGATGATGATGATGGTGTTCTCTGTGAGATTTGCTACTGCACAGAACCTGATGGTTTGGCATCTGGCACAGCGTTCTGGAGCGACATATGTGTGTGAAGATTGTTCAGCTAAGTAAATAGACGACTATTGATCGTGTTTGTCTTCACTCACTGTCATAGATTCACTTCAAAATATCTTAATTTTTTCATGTATATCAACGTCTATGAGGTTCACATTTTTCTGTGTGTGTACAAGCCTTCCAGGAGTAAACATTTTTGTTTAGTCTGTCGCTCTATTATAGCCACTCGATTTGGTGTATGGTGATAATTGGTAGCATGTTACTCATTATCACTCCTTGAACCCACATATAGTTTTCACTTAACTGGAAAAGTTCAAGTGGATGCGGCATGTTGGGCGATGGATGGGACTGTCCCCTACACAGCTGCATTGCAGTCTGCGGGTGGACGAAATATGGCGATAATGGACAAGTTTACATTATCTTGTATGTGCCCAGGATGCGCCACCATTGTTTCTCATTACCAAATCTCCTCAACAACCTTCAAACATCGCCCTGTTTCCTCTCCCCCAGCATAGAGGGCTATGAAATGTTTTTCAACCAGTGGGAGTGGAATATGCAACATGTCTTTTGACGATGATGATGTCACCTGGACGCAAGCTACACTCCCTGCGAAGTTTGGTGGTCTTTGAATCCTGAGGGCAACTCAGCTCGCACATTTTGCTTTGCTGCCATCTTCTTCTGGTTCTTCGATCTCATTCATCACTTTCTCCCACCTTATCTCCATGGAATCCCACTACTCAATTTGGATGATGCAGTCTTCAACTTATCACAGTGTCATGATCAATCTCCCCTCATTGGTCTTGAGTCTGATCATCAAAAGATCTTGGACATGTTAGGGTTTCTGTGACAACTAGCAATCTGCTTGCAAATACCATTGACCCAGTTTCTAGAGTTTGTTTGCTTGCTGCTCGACAAGAGAGTCAGGTCTTTGGCTGTCTACTGCCTCCATCGCCTCCCTAGGTCTTTGCATGTGTGACAAACAGTCTGAATTGGTGTATGCCTTTGACTAGGCTACCTCTTGTGTAGGCCACATGTATGCCAACATCGTGGGCACAGTGGATCAATGGCTACCCATGGGCTCAGTTACTACCACAGTGTGGGCCGCCATTTTTGCTATGCCGCCATAAACAGCATCTTACACAAATCTTTGTGTGCTGCACATATAGTGTTGAGATTTGAAACTACAGGCACTTACAGATGCGATGGAAAGCGCCCAGATGACAGCATGATGGTTCCTTGGAAGTTCAGGAAGTTGCTGGTATGGGATATCATTTATGTTGACACCTTACTCACTCGTACGTTAATGCTGCTGTGGATGCAGGAGCAGTAACAGCATAACATCTAAAATTGTAGCTAGCTTCAAATTTGCTTGATAACTAGATGCTCTAGGGATTCTCCTCATGATCCTACCCTGAGCTCTGTCCTTGGAGTGGGCTGTGAAGGACATGAACCTTGAGAATCTGCTAGAGAAGGGACTTGTGAGCAGCCAGAGGCCATATCATGTGGTCGTGGAATGGTCTGGAAAATTCAAATATGAAAGAATTGACTCCACTGAAGTAAGAGAACACAAGTTATGTTGGAGTATGTTGGAGTATGTGACCTTACAGAAAATAAATCCATCAGTAGTTAGCTAAAATGTGATGGAATTCTGTAGTAAACATTTCTTGAAATATTAACTTGTGATTCCCTCTAGAGAATAAATATACAGTGCAACTTGTGCACAGGAACTTTTTGCGTTACCCTGTATCATAACTTGACATTACACTGATGTACGTATCTACATTAAACCTTAGGTACATAAGCATGCAGGAACCTGTGGTTATACCACATTGACAAGAAGAGCATGTTTGAGGAGGACCACTTCTAGTGTAAATATCTTACACAGCGTATTACCGAGTATGATGTTCACTCAAGAGAGAACCAAAGGCCTGGTGGAAACCTTGGGCTGCCTCCCTGAGTGGCTCTTCCATCTGGCAGATAGTACTTTTTGCCCAATCCCTTGTGGCCATTCCCATAAATGTCACGTGACAAGATTTTTACTGATCCACACCTTTTCAGCTTCTTAAATCAGACATTGAAAACGCTGAGCTTTTGAAATTAGCTGTTGTTTTAATGGGGGTAAAAAAGATCATCAAATATGTAGCCGTAGTGGCTAGGATATATACGCTTGGCAGCTAGTCCTTCACACACTTCAGGGGGGACGATCCTAAATTTAATTTTTTTTTAACCTGTGGTTACAACTTTAGAGCTCCGTAGATTCTGCAAACTTCATGGTATGGACTTGATATACAGCTCAAAAGATAGGTCTCTCTGTGTGCTCTCTTTTGATACTAAAAATGCTTCATTAGGTATAACTATAGGCAAGTACTAGACCCTAAAGCGGAGGGACCTCAAAAATCTGAATCGCCGCAACCTCCACAGAAACCACTCCAGTTGCAAAGTGCAAAAAAATTGCGAGGAAGCTCCAACCATTAATTTTGAATAAGGCGTTAAAAATTTATTACCTGGTCAGACACGTGGTGCAAAATTGAGCGCGTTGAAAAAATCAACGCCCTCAGTTTTGCACCACGTGTCTGACCAGGTAATAAATTTTTAACGAGTGAGTGATTGCGTGCGCTAGAGCTCACTCGTACCATTTTCAATTTTTTTGGCACTTTGCAACTCTGAGTGGTTTCTGTGGAGGTTGCGGTGATTCAGATTTTTGAGGTCCCTCCGCTTTAGGGTCTAGTAACTTGCCTATATATAGTTATACCTAATGAAGCATTTTTAGTATCAAAAGAGAGCACACAGAGAGACCTATCTTTTGAGCTATATATCAAGTCCATACCATGAAGTTTGCAGAATCTACGGAGCTCTAAAGTTGTAACCACAGGTTAAAAAAATAATTAAATTTAGGATCGTCCCCCCCTTAAGTGCATGAATGTAGTGCTGATTATGAGGATCAAAATGCAAAAGCGGACCTGCTTGGGGTTGAGCCAGTTGCCAAGGGTATAGACAATTTCAGAACGACTAGATAAAATAATGGCCTGGAATTGGTCCCGTGTGTAACCCTGACTCAGATAGTGTGCGATTGGGTCTCTACGCTGCAGCACGCGCGAGGCAGGCTTCCTAACCGGATGTGGGTGTGCATACACGGGGGATGCGGGTGGAGTCAGAATTTCAATAAAACCACATTGTTGTTGTTGTTGCGCGGCAAAATACATGCCTATTGCATGTGCCGCGGGCGGGCTTGCGTAGTGTGGGTGGTTATTTACTGTGTCCACTTCAACAAGAATTTGCCATAAAGAGTATTGAGACGCTTGCTACATTGCCCCCCTCCCTAGTTTGAGAGTGAACGGAATGGATTTTACTAGTGGATCTGGTTCTCACTTCCTCGACAATAGCACTAGTCAACCTCCATGGTCTACACTTGATAGCAGGTATTGCTACTTGGAAGGCCAACTGCTGGACTGTGTGAGGTTTGTTGAAGCCCAGTTATTCTATGATGGTTATAGTGCTATTAAAATCCGGCAGCTATTTTTCATGGGGCAGGAGAGGGAGGGAGGTAGCTGGTTCTGAATTTGTGGCATATTAGTTCAAAAATGGAATGAATATAAACCTTTGCTAACATAACTATCTAACTTAACTATTTTACTCTATCCTTTAAAATGTAATTGCATTTCTACCCCACCTCCCTCTTGCCCTTGCCATGCCCATCCCTACATTCTAACAGACATGTATCATGATGTACGCATGTGTTCGAGGTATTGTCAAGATATATATATAACTTTGCCCCTAACTAGCTAGGTAACTTACTTTAGTTGGGGATATTCATGTGTATGTTCTATTAGGTATACTTTACACTTACAGCACACACACACACACACACACCACACAGTAGAACTGCTAGAAGTGTCAATTGTATTTTCATACTTAGTATTAGCTACCAATGTGAATTTGTACGACTGATTATTTTGGGGGTCTTACTTTACTATTGTTGTTATTGCATTTTTAGGATTACCATTCTCCTAGTCCTCGGTGTCATCACTGGAATAATTTGCCTTCTAAGAGTAAGACAGAGTAGAGAAGGTGGAATGCATGAGCAATCTTCACCACTATCTACTTAGCCAACTTTGTTCTAACCAGTGCGAAGTTGATCTTCCAGAGCGTTAAATATTGAGTGGCTGTAATGATATAGGTGCTAATGGCGGCTTTGCCTTTAAATATTGAGTGACTGTAATGATATAGGTACTAATGGTGGCTTTGCCCTTTAAATATTGAGTGACTGTAATGATATAGGTACTAATGGTGGCTTTGCCCTTTAAATATTGAGTGGCTGTAATGATATAGGTGCTAATGGCGGCTTTGCCTTTAAATATTGAGTGACTGTAATGATATAGGTACTAATGGTGGCTTTGCCCTTTAAATATTGAGTGGCTGTAATGAATTGGTACTAATGGCGGCTTTGCCCTTTTAAATATTGAGTGATGTAATGTTATAGGTATTAATACTAATGGTGGCTTTGCCCTTTAAATATTGAGTGGCTGTAATGATATAGGTACTAATGGCGGCTTTGCCCTTTAAATATTGAGTGACTGTAATGATATAGGTACTAATGGCGGCTTTGCCTTTAAATATTGAGTGACTGTAATGATATAGGTGCTAGGCGGCTTTGCCTTTAAATATTGAGTAACTGTAATGATATAGATGCTAATGGCGGCTTTGCCTTTGTGGTCTAGGGAGAAAGTGGGTGTTGGGGAGGAGATGAGGTGCTATGTGGAGTAAACCCCTCCCCCTCCCCACCTCTCCTTCCCAGGTACCTGGTGGACCTGCAGACGTTGTAACCTTCCAGGAATAATCTTTTCAAACATTAGAATGCAAATGTAATAACCACAGTTTGGAATCAGCAGTTTGGAAACAGCTTCATCGAGGTAAGAAACAAAAGCTAGACATAGCTACTTTGCGCTATGTCTAGCAACAAAGTCTACGGCGAAGGAATCAATCCAGGAGCACTTCCTTCCTCAAGAGAAAAAGGATTCTGTGCTGTTTCATGTAAGCATAGATGTTTGCACAGCGTTCCTTAGCAGAACAGCCTCGGAAGCAGTAGTCCCATCAATATGGAAGATAGATGGTCAGCCATCTCCCCTTCCTTTTTTTTTTTTGCTTGCTTGCTCAACCGGTCAAACTGGAAGTAAATTTTCCAACTGATATAGCCGGCATACTCGGGGGAGGGGGGGAGGGGGATCCATTGTTTTGTGCATGTGATGAATTGCTTGAAGCAAGTCCAAGTTTTTCGCCCATATTGGTGGCAATCGATCTAGTAATTCTAGCCCAACTCTTTGATGGCAGTGGCACTGTGAGATAAAAGTGAGTCTGGTTGAGTGGTTTGTTCTGTTGCGATGGTTGTTGTGGCATTGCATCGCACGGATGAAAAGAAAGTGAGTGAAGCTATCGCTTGAGGTCATGGCACAATGTTCTAAAAATAGGAAGGCTCGAAAATGTGGTGAAGGCTAAAGAACAAAGCGCTCGTGGCATTTTTACTGGACTCTCTTTTTCATGCTGCGCACTTGCATCTTTGAGGAGAGTGAAGAACTTGACATAATTAACACACCTAATCAGTTCAGAATGAGGAAGTATGAACACTTTTTTGTGGTGTCCATGTGTGCATGTGCATGTGTGTGTGCATGTTTGTGCGTACATGCGTGTGTGTGCATGCATGTGTGTGTGTGCATGCGTGTGTGTGCTTGCATGTGTGTGTGCATGCGTGTGTGTGTGTGCATGTGTGTGTGTGCATGCGCGTGTATGTGTGCGAGTGTGCATGCGTGTGTGCATGTGTGTGAGGGGGTGGAGGGTTTGTAGGGAATGTTTGAATATGCTTGGAGTGTGTGTGTACGGTTGAGGGGGGAAGGGTGAGGGGGGAGGGGGGAAGACTAGATGAGCTGGAACCACCATGTGTTTGGTATTTCTGTACAGGGGAGGTGGGTATCTGTATGTATAGACATGTTTTTATATGCATACATACAAACATGATGTTTCTTACAGGTCCTGCAATATCACTGCTTTAGGGCCAAGAACTATCACCAATACGTCATCTACTACATTGCTGTACTCATTTGTGCTTTAAGGTCAGCGGGTTCTACAGTATGTCCAATGGTCACCATTTCTCCTAGCCCAATCAATAAAGTTTGGCCTAGAGGCATTTCGTGACGAAGCATGTCCATATATAGTGGCAAGGTCTATTAGAATTGCACTGCAAAGGAAAGTAAATTCACTCAGCTATTCATTGAGTTATATGATCCAGTGTCATGCTTCAGCTCAGGTGCAGGCTCTCAAGCATGGAACTTCAACAACTCTCAGCAGTTTACATTTGGTTCTTGCCGTCCATGTGTGGTGGGATCTTAGATTTTCACTGTGTGTGTGTGGGGGTGTGGGGGGGGTGTGTGTGTGTGTGTGTGTGTGTGTGTATGCATGAATTGAAGGAAATGAAAGTGAAGAGGAAATGAAAGAGTCCAATGGATATGACTTAGTGTGGGACGTCTGTATGTATGTAGGTCTTTATGTTGTGGAACTGATTACATATGGCTTCTTAGTCACAGCTTGATCACAGCTCCTAACTTAGCCCACAGGAACACTGGAATGTCTGGAATTGTGGGATGACATTTGTAGGCTGAAAGCATGGATTGTGATGCATGCATTTGCATAGCTTGCACCTCATGTTTGTTTTCCACTCTCTGGCTGATTGGCCAACTCAACAAACACAGAATAGCCGACTGTCCGCCATATTTTAGATCAGCGAAGGGTCCCCGTCGACCGAGGTGACAAGCTTGCGCATTTGATGGACTCAATCATATTTAATTCTAATGAAGACCCAGTTGACATAAACATTACAATAACCTTCTCAATAATCAACTTCAAATTGTATTCCCTCGTCGTTTCGACTAGATACTCTAGATGAAGGCTAGAGCATCTAGTCGAAACGTCTAGAGAATACAATTTGAAGTTGATTATTGAGAAGGTTATTGTCTGGCTAGAGAATAGATTAATGCTCTTCCCTCTCACTAGTACCAACAATATATATAATAAATAATAAGATAATAATAGGATCACTAATTAAAAATGCTTGATTTGGCTGTGGTTTGTGGTTTGTTACTTCATTCTCTCTCATTAGAGCCAAAGATTTTTTTTCACCTTGGTCATAAATGAAACTAAATTAGGCATCTTATGTACCTATGAGACCATTTTGTGAGTATACACACTCTGTGCATAGATGGATTTTAACAGAAAAAAGTGAGCTTTTCTTTTTCTCCTCTGACTTCAGCAAATAGAGTGATAGAGTGACCCCATTAACATCATCTCCACCATCCACATCTCCACCATCCACCACCATCACATTGTCAACATCATCTCTATCGGCATCACCCCTTCAAGGCCAGCCTCCTGTCCTTAACATCTTTATCCCATGTGGTCATGTCAAGGGTGTACCTAGTGAGGTTCTTACAGGAAGTACCAATTAGGCTATAAGCAGCTGGAAATAGTTTTTGTAGAATAATAATGGAAAGTTACACGCTCCCCACTTCCCCCCCCCCCCACCATGTGAGAGTTGGTGTTGTTCTCACTTCTGACTCATGTTGGTACATCAGATGCTGTTTCCTCTTGCCATTATAATCACCATCCATCATTACCATTATCACCAGCATCACCATTATCACCATCCCATCTCACTGGCAGGGCCTGGTGAATAGGATGTGAAACTTTACTTCAAACTTTGCTGTATTGCTGATGCATGCATGATGGGGATACATAGGACTCTTACCTCATTAGGTTGGTGGGCGGCGAGAGTGATTGTCCGTTTGTGGTGTGGGAGATACCTTGGGGGATAGGGGGGCAGGTAGGTTCGCGGGTGGAGGGAGGAGTTATTATTGCTTTTGGGGTGTGAGGGAGATAGTTTTTGGGGAAAGTGTGAGAGGGTTTTTGTGGATGGCAGGGAGTTAGGAGAGGAGGAAGGAGGTTGAGTGTGGTTGTGGATGTGGGAGTTAGTTTAGTGGGATGGGGGGGGGGGGGGGATGGGATGGGATGGGACTATCACTGCTCTACACATCCAAAATGCAAAACAGGCTGTTTGTATGTAACTGAAATTTTGATATTAGCTGGTTATATTTGTGACCTGGGAAAGAATGCACCAGCTAGGTGAACAGTGATGATATAAACACACACTTGCTGCCACACGGCACTAAGTGTCTACATGGTGATGAAATGCCTACACCTGGTCGTGAGACGCTCCTGCATTTATTTGCCTTCTCCATCTGAGGGTTCCTCTCCCTCTACTGACATGCAGTCAGTTCTATATTGAGAGTACCTTCTCACTTTTATCCCTTGAGCGTGTCTTGAACCAGTTATTTCTCACTCACTCCACTCCAGCTTCTCTCTCCTATACTGTCACTGCAGCCAGTGTATCCCCCTAGCTTCTCTCTCCTATACAATCACTGCAGCCAGTGTATCCCCTAGCTTCTCTCTCATCCACTGTCACTGCAGCCAGTGTATCCCCCTAGCTTCTCTCTCCTACACTGTCACTGCAGCCAGTGTATCCCCTAGCTTCTCTCTCCTATACAATCACTGCAGCCAGTGTATCCCCTAGCTTCTCTCTCATCCACTGTCACTGCAGCCAGTGTATCCCCTAGCTTCTCTCTCCTCCAACTGTGACTGCAGCCAGTGTATCCCCCTAGCTTCTCTCTCATCCACTGTCACTGCAGCCAGTGTATCCACCTAGCTTCTCTCTCCTCCACTGTGACTGCAGCCAGTGTATCCCCCTAGCTTCTCTCTCTGTCACTGTCACTGCAGCCAGTGTATCCCCCTAGCTTCTCTCTCCTACACTGTCACTGCAGCCAGTGTATCCCCCTAGCTTCTCTCTCCTCCACTGTGACTGCAGCCAGTGTATCCCCCTAGCTTCTCTCTCTGTCACTGTCACTGCAGCCAGTGTATCCCCCTAGCTTCTCTCTCCTACACTGTCACTGCAGCCAGTGTATCCCCCTAGCTTCTCTCTCCTACACTGTCACTGCAGCCAGTGTATCCCCCTAGCTTCTCTCTCCTCCACTGTCACTGCAGCCAGTGTATCCCCTAGCTACTCTCTCATCCACTTTCACTGCAGCCAGTGTATCCCCCTAGCTTCTCTCTCCTACACTGTCACTGCAGCCAGTGTATCCCCATAGCTTCTCTCTCCTCTAATGTCACTGCAGCCAGTGTATCACCCTAGCTTCTCTCTCCTCCACTGTCACTGCAGCCAGTGTATCCCCCTAGCTTCTCTCTCCTCCACTGTCACTGCAGCCAGTGTATCCCCCTAGCTTCTCTCTCCTCCACTGTCACTGCAGCCAGTGTATCCCCCTAGCTTCTCTCTCCTACACTGTCACTGCAGCCAGTATATCCCCCTAGCTTCTCCCATCTCTCTCACTGCAACCCAACCCCAAACATCCAGTTTCTCACAATCACCATTTTTTATCTTCATCCATCAAAGCTAGGTTGTTACTCTCCAAACACTAAACCCTCCTGTCCAACCTACCAGTGCCTCCTTCTTATGGCTCGGCCAATTAGTATTGAACACTAAACAGAGTAACCATTGCCTTGATATTATCCTGCAGTGTGATCCACTGGGGTTACGTGTGGACTCCGATACTGGACCTCGTGGGAACGTACCTCATTGTTCTTCAGGTATGTTGAAGTGTGAGCAAATATAAACATTCATTCTAGCCGTTGGCTGAAGCAGATGCCGCCCATGAGAGTTGATATAAAGTTGTTCATCATCTTGGGGTGGAAGGGTGGAATAGTTGGGGGGCGGGGTGTTCCTAAGGGGTCCCTAATGAGGGTGACTTACTAAACTCTGCAGCCACCCCTTACCCTGCCTAAGGCTAGGCCACGGGCAGGTATTAGGCTAGAATATTCTATAACTACTGGAGGAATCTGGATATTAAGGGGGGGGGATAAATTTCCAAGTCGGGTGGGGGTGGGGGGGGGGGCAGCCACCCCCACCTTCCCTAAATGAAACCCTGCTAGTTATTTTGACACTGTCAGGTACCTAAGCTGCTAAATCTTTTGCTTCTGCAGTTGTATCTAGTGGTGTAGCCTGGTTGTGTTTGAACACACACAGACACTGATAATGTTCCTAGACTGGCAGGCACTGACTCTGTGTATGTATTTATGCAACTGTGCAGATGCTGGTCATTTCTTGGTTCTTCAGCTCCTGGGCCTTCAGAATACTGCAAAAGGAGAAGATCTTCAACTTGTGAGTAGTTCTGAACATCTGATTGTTTCTGGAGAGAAATTTCTCTCTGATTTTTTTTCCTTTGTTGCCTCTGGGTAGGATGTTGATGTTGGCTGCTGCCACTGGGTTGGATGTTGATGTTGGCTGTTGCCACTGGGTAGGATGTTGATGTTGGTTGTTGCCACTAGGATGATGATATTGGTCGCTACCACTGGATAGGTTGTGGCACTGGGTAGGATGTTGATGTTGGATGTTGCCACTTGGTAGGATGTTGATGTTGGATGTTGCCACTGGGATGTTGATGTTGGATGTTGCCACTGAGATGTTGATGTTGGCTGTTGCCACTGGGTAGGATGTTGATGTTGGTTATTGCCACTAGGATGATGATATTGGTTGCTACCACTGGATAGGTTGTGGCACTGGATAGGATGTTGATGTTGGCTGTTGCCACTGGGTAGGATGTTGATAAAGGTTGTTGCCACTGTGTGGGATGTTAATATAAGTTATTGTCAATTGTTGCTACGCGATTACTTATTCAGTTGACTTTTTCTATTTGTTCCTGTTGCTGTTGACAATGCTTTTGTGTGGTTGTGCACACATTACGTGGACATGTGCGTGCAGTGTGCTCTTGCCGATCCTGGTATGTGTGAGCATCTACTTCACGGCATGTCTCATCTGGGCCTCCATCATGTCCAGTGAGGTGTCCCAAGAATGTGCCGGTAAGTGGTTCTTCTTCGACAGCAACCTCATATTACACATGTCCACGACCAAGCTTGTGGTCTAGAGTTTAATGAGAGCAGTATAGGTTGATCAAGGTCCCGGTGTCTTGACCAGTAGGTTCAATGAGAGTTAGGACAGGGCTGATGAGAGCAGTATAGGATGACAAGGCAGGACAGGGCTGATGAGAGCAGTATAGGTGATCAAGGTCCCTGTGTCTTGACCAGTAGGTTCAATGAGAGTTAGGACAGGGCTGATGAGAGCAGTATAGGTGATCAAGGTCCCGGTGTCTTGACCAGTAGGTTCAATGAGAGTTAGGGCAAGACTGATGAGAGCAGTAACTGTATAGGTTGATCAAGGTCCTGGTGTCTGGCTTCATCCATTAGGAGTGTAGTCTAAGAGGCCAGACCGCTTACCAAATTGCTACTAATTGGATGTGGTTAGTCTTCCGAGGTTTTCTTTTCAGCCTGAAGATCATGGAGGAGGAGATGGTTAGTCCAGTGGACAATCTCATTGGTGGATATCTAAAGTTCACACTTCTTTCCCATGTATTGCTAGTCAGTATTAGGTGGCAAAGAACTTTGGACATCCATAGATGATGCTTGTGGTTGAGGGTGGGGGTATCCATACCATTGATTGAGACTGACCACACCCCATATTTCAACGGTATCCCTTGCTGAAGTGACTGCTACACATGGTTACTGGTCCAGCTACACGGCAGTGCATGTCTTCCTAAGGACAAGGGCCCTGTAGGTTGCTGTGAGTCAGTGTGCAGGCATTTGTCCTCTGATAAGGTAATTGTTATGTTTTAATGAGCATTGATGCCAGAGAGACTGGCAAGTGGTTTCCTGGGTCATACCTCCTCCTGTGTTACCATGGAGACACTGCAGACCTCTAAAACCCAGCCACTTTGGAGGGACTTGGTTGAAAATGAATCCTCTGGGTGGACGGTATCCAGTCCTTCTTGGTGGTCTTTCATTTTAGATCCATCATTGAGACCTTTATCTTGGCCACAATGGCATCAACTGTGTACTCACATGCTATGGTGGGCATATGTTCCTCCAAGACGTGGGATACTGGATAGATCCACTACCAATGGTGAATTTAAGGGTGTCTATTTTTTTGACCGCCTCCTACTTGCACTCTGCACTTCAGACAGCCTTTGGACTCTTTACGTAGTGTGCTTTCTGATTGCACTTGTTATCCATGGCTTCAAAGTCTGTTTCTGTGTGAACTTTCTTGGATCTGCGTTCTTGATGGTGCAGTTTCATTGCAATGGCTACTGTCACTGTCGTCATGGATGGACTGCATCCAAGAAGTGTTTTTTTCCCTCCTCGTTATGAAGGTTACACAGTCATGTCAATGTTCTGGGAGGATGACCAGGTTCCTCATGTTCTGGGAGGATGACCAGGTTCCTCATGTTCTGGGAGGATGACCAGGTTCCTCATGTACTTGGAGGATGACCAGGTTCCTCATATTCTGGGAGGATGACCAGGTTCCTCATATTCTGGGAGGATGACCAGGTTCCTCATGTTCTGGGAGGATGACCAGGTTCCTCATGTTCTGGGAGGATGACCAGGTTCCTCATGTACTTGGAGGATGACCAGGTTCCTCATATTCTGGGAGGATGACCAGGTTCCTCATATTCTGGGAGGATGACCAGGTTCCTCATGTTCTGGGAGGATGACCAGGTTCCTCATGTTCTCAGGAGGATGACCAGGTTCTTCATATTCTGGGAGGACGACCAGGTTCCTCATTTTCTGGGGAGGGAAGGCTCCTCGACTCCCTGTGAGCTTGAGTTGCATGATGACTAGTTTGCTAATTTCTTTGTGTGGTTGTGCAAAAAATGACCACATTCCTCAATGCTTGAGAACTCCTTTTAGTGTGGTTGGCAGGAACAGGATGCCATATCCAGACCACACAATGGTGACCTAAACTAGCCTGGGAGTGCTTGTGACATGCAATAGTTGGTCACTTACCTCACTCTCGGAAACTGGCTGATGACATTCAGTGATCAGTGATTAATCCTGCCCCTTGACCATGTTTTTTTATTAGTGGACCACAGCTCGTGTGCAGGGCTAATTTGAATTCTTTTCTTCAGGCTCCTTTTAGTCTGACCACCTCTTCCTGGCGTAGTGGAAGTGGCGGACATGGCCAGCACTCTGGTTGCTATCTGGCTGTCTGGTATCAGCTGGTGGGATTGAGCTGTGAGTGAGGAAGAGTGACCAGTTATCATAGCAATCCTTCCTCTCTCTCCTCCATTTAGTAGGAGGGATGGTTGCTGCTGATAATAATGTTATTTATAGATCCAAGTCCATAAATAGAAATTTCCATGGATGGAATAAATACAAGCTCACCTTCAAGGCGGTCAAAGTCCGTTGGTTGATGCATCCTCAGTGGATAATTGCCATTTTCAAATTAGTGAAGCTATCAACACCTTCTGTTCACTTAGTCCAACCTTGAAAAGCGATAGCGAAGAGTGAATTGACCTCGGTTTGACCTTGTCAATTGTATCACTCTGATTTGGTGATATCAAGGCTTCTTGCTGGGCTTCTCTCTAGACTTGTGGCAAGATTTGGTGACTGGCAGCTGCTGCTTCATCGCCGTAAGCTTCCATCTCCGCACCGACAGAGGGCTGCACTCCACTCTCACCAGCACGCTCTGTGGTGGCCTGTCTCGAAAGCACTTGTCAAAAACTTTGCGTGTGTACTGATTGGGTTTAGAGGTTTCGGAGTTATTACTTTATCACATGAATCTCGTTACAGGACTTTGACACGACTGCAATAGCTCCTTGAACCAATTCATTACCAGTGCAAACTCGGACTCTTCACCATTTTTTCCTTCCTTTTTCGTACACACAAGGATATCTCTGAGTGGCACATTCCCAGTAGACTTACTGTATTATTACAAAATAGTCGCGATGAAGCTCTTCCGGTTTGATAGGGGGAGCGGGCAAAATGAAGGCATAATGTCTGACAGTCCCAACTTCATCATGAATGCTCTCTTTCTGGCCTTCAACTGTTTTTTCCCCCTTCCTTCTACAGTAGAAGCCTTTTTGCAGAGGAAAGCTGCACAGGCACCTACATGCTTACCTGGGAGCACTCCAACTCCCTTTGTGCTTGAAAAAAGAGGCATTCTCGTGGATGGGTTTCTTTGCTGTAAGTTGTCATGGTAGTGCGATGCAGCTTCTCTTTGCCTGCCTCAATGGAGCCAATTCTTACACCAACTGCAGCTTATTGTATTTGCATTCTAATGATGTGAAGAGTTTGGAAGTGTATTCTAGAAAAAGAAAAGCTATAGTATACAGAAATTTTACCAGGGGGGGAGGGGTGGCGAACTTGGGTAGGGGGGCGGAGTGCCTGACCCAGTATCATAAACTCTTCTATTAGCTTAAAATAATTTTTTGCCAACATTTCAATCCAATTATTAGGTGGTTGAAAGCGAAAGGCATTATTATGCTATGCAGTCAGCTGGAAATCACCCTTCTAGTGTGTCACTGTTTTGAAAGCATGTTGATTTATCAGTACGAGTTGGGACTCTGTCCCACTTAGAAAACTGCAATTCTCACTCATACCCTGGAGCCTTTGTACTTTCCTCTTCTTCCAGTGCAGGTCTTTGTATGCGGTCATGGGATTGGCTGCGGCTTCTGGTCCTCAGAGGTTGTCGACATATGTCTGGACTCGTCTCATGCTCAGCTTGAGCTTCTCCTGTTCTGCCTCAGCTGCTGTTGTGTTGAAAGTTAAATACATGTAGTTGGAAAGAAGATTACTACCTCTGATGATTACTGAACTGAAGATTACTAGCTCTAGTAATACTTGAACATTAGATAACTAGCTTGGATGATTGCTGAACTGAAGATTAATGGTTCTAATGCTACCTGGACAGAAGATTACTAGCTCTGATGATACCTGAGCAGAGGATTACTAGCTATGATGATACCTGAACAGAGGATTACTAGCTCTGATGATACCTTAACAGCAGATTACTAGCCCCACATGATTAATGCGTCCATTGTGCTTGTAGTTTGAACGTCAATTAAGAGCATGTGAGTCTAAGAGCACGGTCTGGATCCAGCATGGCATGGATGCTCTTTTGGATGTGAGCCTAAGAGCACGGTCGGGTTCCAGCATGGCATGGATGCTCTCTTTAAAAATAAAAATAAAAGATAACCAGCATTGCTTGATCAGCAGCCATGTTTTTCCAGAGCTTTCTTGATGTGGTGCAATTAAGAGGATCCCAGCCAAGGAATGCTATCCTCAAAGCATTTTGCTGGTAACCATAAAAAGGGAAGTTGGGCATAAGCAGGGTGAGAAGTGTGGGAAACTGGAGCTGTTCTCCATTGTGCTCTGAGTGTGGTCAAAGAAAGGCCTTGTTTGTACACCTGACATTACTATCCCATGAAGAAGGGTGACCTTATCATTACAACTTCTGTTTCCTGTGGGTAGCTCCAACATGGCTGTGAATAGGTGTGGGTGTATAGCAGCTACTAAACCAACTGATTTCATTTAGAGGACAATCTATAGAAATGAATTGCATGGTTTGTTCAGCCTGCCTGTTGCCACAGCGACTGCAAGCTGAGTGTTCTCTTTACAAGCTATTGCATGCAATTGTGAGCCATCACATGACTAGCTAGCATGCAAGTGTGAGCCATCACATGACTAGCTAGCATGCAAGTGTGAGCCATCACATGACTAGCTAGCATGCAAGTGTGAGCCATCACATGAGTGAGCCATCACATGACTAGCTAGCATGCAAGTGTGAGCCATCACATGACTAGCTAGCATGCAAGTGTGAGCCATCACATGACTAGCTAGCATGCAAGTGTGAGCCATCACATGACTAGCTAGCATGCAAATGTGAGCCATCACATGAGTGAGCCATCACATGACTAGCTAGCATGCAAGTGTGAGCCATCACATGACTAGCTAGCATGCAAGTGTGAGCCATCACATGACTAGCTAGCATGCAAGTGTGAGCCATCACATGACTAGCTAGCATGCAAGTGTGAGCCATCACATGAGCCCAAAAAAAGTTTTTAACTGCCAGCTCTCCTCAGTTCATCAGTTTCCATGACTGCCTTTGCTCGTTCTTGTTCATTGCTTGCTCCCATTGTCATCGCTACACACTGAGCCATCACTTAGCAACGCAATTAAGTGCATGCACAGAAATATGATGTTGCAGTTCACACACACACACAGAGAATGTTTGTGATGAACATGCGTACGTACGCCCGAGACAAAAAGGGTTTTCATGATCATACGGAGTCTCTCTTTGCTTGACGAGAAGCTACTTGTGGCTGGTATTGTAGCCGTGTTCTTAATTTAGTAAAATTATGGAGTGGCTAAATTTTCACACATACCCTAATAATTGCCCCTTCCACTACCCCCCTAATAATTGCCCCTTCCACTACCACTGCCCCCCTAATAATTGCCCCTTCCACTACCACTGCCCCCTATTAATTGCCCCTTGCACTGCCACTGCCCCCCCTTATAATTGTCCCTTGCACTACCACTGCCCCCCTAATAATTGCCCCTTGCACTACCACTGCCCCCCTAATAATTGCCCCTTGCACTACCACTGCCCACCCCTAATAATTGTCCCTTGCACTACCACTGCCCCCCTAATAATGTCCCTTGCACTACCACTGGCCCCCCTAATAAGTGCACCTTGCACTGATTGCCGTATGGAAAAGGTGACTGACTCCACTTCCCAGGGTTAGGACCCCCCAAGGTAATGACTACGACTGTAGACAATGGCTAGGGATAGGGTAGTAACCAGGGCAGGGGCTAGGTGAATGGTTAGAGCAATGTTCTCTAACAATGTTCTTGATATTATCAAGATAATGTAATGGGCAGGGGGAGAGATCAAGGTTTATTTCACTTCACCAGTTGACTGGGGTCTTTTTTTTTAACTTAATTTTTTTAATTTTTTTTTCTAATTATTATTTTTTTTTCCTGCCTGCCAAATCCACTTTGCCCTAAAGTAGCTAAAATCCCACCAACAATACCATCCTTCAGGTCTAAGGTCACTTTAGGTCATCTGAGTGACGTCATTAGTAGCTGTTTCAGTTTGTGTTAGTATGTTATAATAGCTGTTGGACTCTGGTGTAAAGATGTACTAATAGGCCATGATTAGAAGCCTGATAAATTTTGCATGTCAGTTTGCCCTGAACACTTCAACCTGCCTCAACCCAGTGTGGTGTTGGTCCAGTATGTGTCCCGTAAAGCTATTGTCAACCTACTTCAACCTGCCTCAACCCAGTGTGGTGTTGGTCCAGTGTGTGTTCCCATAGAGCTATTGTCAACCTACTTCAACCTGCCTCAACCCAGTCTGATGTTGGTCCAGTGTGTGTCCCCATAGAGCTATCATCAGCCTACTTCAACCCAGTGTAGTGTTGGTCCAGTGTGTGTCCCCACAGATCTATTGTCAAACCTACTTCAACCAGCCTCAACCCAGTGTAGTGTTGGTCCAGTGTGTGTCCCCGTAGAGCTATTGTCAACCTACTTCAACCTGCCTCAACCCAGTCTGATGTTGGTCCAGTGTGTGTCCTATCATCAGCCTACCTCAACCAGTGTGGTGTTGGTCCGTGTGTCCCCATAGAGCACCTGCCCCCAGTGTGATGTTGGTCCAGTGTGTGTCCCCATAGAGCTATTGTCAACCTACTTCAACCTGCCTCAACCCAGTGTGATGTTGATCCAGTGTGTGTCCCCATAGAGCTATCATCAGCCTGCCTCAACCCAGTGTGGTGTTGGTCCAGTGTGTGTTCCCATAGAGCTATTGTCAACCTACTTCAACCTGCCTCAACCCAGTGTGATGTTGGTCCAATGTGTGTCCCCATAGAGCTATTGTCAACCTACACTTCAACCTGCCTCAACCCAGTGTGGTGTTGGTCCAGTGTGTGTCCCCTGCTATCGACCATCTAAAACCATCAATAAATGTGTGTATGTACAAGACAATCATAAACCTCGAATTACTATCAAAGCCACTTGACTCTGTTGTTAGGAATGTTGTTGAATCCTTCATGTGTGTATGCATGTAAATATGCTTACTGGGCTATGTGGAACAACAGTGGTTGTGGCATCCACTGCTAGGGCTAGAGCTTATGCTGGGCTAGGGCTTATGCTGGGCTAGGGCTTATGCTGGGCTAGGGCTTATGCTGGGCTAGGGCTGGGCTAAGGCTTATGCTGGGCTAGGGCTTATGCTGGGCTAGGGCTTATGCTGGGCTAGGGCTTATGCTGGGCTAGGGCTTATGGCTTATGCTGGGCTAGGGCTTATGCTAGGCTAGGGCTGGGCTAGGGCTTATGCTGGGCTAGTGCTTATGCTGGGCTATGTGTGTTTATGCAGAGCCCCAGTGGTTGCTGTTCACATCCAGTCTGCTGCTATTGGTGCAATGTTTCCTGGCCTCTGTCATCTACATTACCAAGAAACTCAACGACATCCGGACTATGAAAACAAACCGATTTTCCCAGAGAGTGCAGCTGTGGGGGTAAGTGAAAGTAAAACCCAATACAACATCTCCGTGGTATTTATCTTAGAGACGGCTTGACTACGGATCAAGGGGCCATCAGGAAACACTTGGAATATTTGTTTGTCCATAGTTGAAAACAAGTTGCTTTCAATGTTGCCATGGTGTAGTAGATCTGTTTTGGGGGGTATTTGTCAAAATTGATTTTCTGTGTCTGTTCCATTCTGATACTGTGTGAAGTTCCACGGGCGACATTGGATCACCATTTATGGTTTGCATTGATTTTTTCCTCCGTAAATTTGTATGTCCCGAACAATCGGTGTCCATCCACCTCTCAGCAAGTCCGAGTTCAGTCTCTTTTGTCTTCCAGTTTAGTTACCTAGTCGAGAGCATCGGTCAGCTGTGAGGTGTCATAGGTACTCATCGTAAATGGTCAGTTTGCTGAGTTATATAATGGCTACTCCAGTCCAGCGGTCAGTGAGCTGTGGGATGCTGGCGAAAGAACCACTCCAGTTTGATGTTTCAGTCGTTTGTGACTATGCCAAGATGTGACTATGCCAAGAGCTTCCTTCAGTACTTCAGTTGAGCATCGTTCCTCGAGTGTTATCTATAACCTACTTCTGTTTTTAGCGATTACAGATAGAAACATGTTGAACATTCTGCTGCCAGCAGACGGAATTGCATAATATATACATGTATATATATATATATGTATGTATATACATGTATGTATATATACATGTATATATAATATACACATACATGTATATATGTATATATACATGTATGTATTGTATATACATGTATGTATGTATATATACATATCTACATGTATGTATGTATATATATCTATATGTATGTATGTATGTATATATATATATATATATATACATGTACATATCTATACATAAGGAACCCCTCAGTGAACTGTGTTAATTATGTACTTCCTTTAGTACACCATTTTCTGGAACTGCAAGACTTCGTTCTTTCCCTTCTTGTCTCCGTGTAAACAGTGCAGCACTTCTGTGCGAGGAAAGAGGAGGAGTTTTAATATTGCTGCTACATTGTACCATATATGTATATACAGTAGAGGTAAAAAACACATGCTGGTTCAGGGGTGTATTTAGGGGGGGGCGGGGGGGGCATTCGCCCCCCCTTGTATCATTCTCGCCCCCCCCCCCCTTGAAATTAGAGATATTTTTTTAAATAATGTCAAGAAAGGTGTAATACAAGAAAGGTGTAATAAGCTTATGATATCAGGTTCAAATGATAGGAATGTCAAACTGAGGTTCTTCTTGGTTTTCTCTGCCATACGTCCACAATCTCTTCAAGGTCGCTCTCAGAGAGTACTTCTGGTGCCTCTATAGCAATCCTCATAAGGTGAGAAAGGCTGCAGTCACTTAGAGAATTACGCAAACGAGTCTTGATCATCTTCATCTGTGAGAAGCTTCTCTCCACAGAAGCAGTAGAAACTGGAATCGATAAGCAGATGGAGGCAATCTTGTGCAAATTGGGAAACATGGCCTTGAGCATGTCGTTTGAAACAAGTTCTTTCAGCTGTGATGCAGTAGTATCCCGTGGTTGCTTGACTAACAGCTGATTTCACAAAAGCCCACCTCCATTATACGAGTGACAAGTGACTATATCTAATCTATATATGCTGATTGCCGTAGCATGCAACTTCAGCAAATATTTAAGATGGAATGTTGTACTAAAGATTTTAGAAAAAGTGCATGCCATCATAAGTAGCAGCTATATATACAGTTAGTACTGCAAAAATACCTGTGGGTAAAACACTTTCGTACTCCACGCGGAAGCCCAGGGTGCACGTCCCCTTTCCGCACCATCCAGGCTCTCCGCCCCCCCTTATTTTTCCATATCTCAAGTTCGCCCCCCCTTGGCAAAATTTCTGTATACAACCCTGCTGGTTGCATTTATTTTGAATGCACGTAGATGCTTACCTCTACCAATCAACGCTAACAAATGCAAATAAAACGGTTAACATTTACGCTACTTTTGTGCAGCGACACTGACTAAAGATCACCGCGTCAGCGCAAAGGTTACCAAGCGCACGAGATTTGTGCCTCGTGACAATTTTTAGCTGCTGGGACTTGTCTTTGCTTCGAGTTTTTGAAAATCACTCAAAATGTAATAAAATGCATTTAAAACAGTGTTTATAGCAGTTACTGTGATGTATAAATATGTTTTAGCCAACTACTGGAGCCCCCTTTCCACCCTACCATCCTACCATGACTCCTGCCTCTGCCACTAGTTGCAGTCCATCTACCATGACTCCTGCGTCTACCCCTAGTTGCTGTCCATCCTTACCATGACTCCTGCCTCTATCCCTAGTTGCAGTCCATCCTACCATGACTGACTCTACCCCTAGTTGCAGTCCATCCTACCATGACTCCTGCCTCTACCCCTAGTTGCAGTCCATCCTACCATGACTCCTGCCTCTACCCCTAGTTGCAGTCCATCCAACCATGACTCCTGCCTCTGCCCCTAGTTGCAGTCCATCCTACCATAACCCCTGCCTCTGCCCCTAGTTGTAGTCCATCCTACCATAACCCCTGCCTCTGCCCCTAGTTGCAGTCCACCCTACCATGACTCCTGCCTCTACCCCTAGTTGCAGTCCATCCTACCGTGACTCCTTCCTCTACCCCTAGTTGCAGTCCATCCTACCATGACTGACTCTACCCCTAGTTGCAGTCCATCCTACCATGACTCCTGCCTCTACCCCTAGTTGCAGTCCATCCTACCATGACTCCTGCCTCTACCCCTAGTTGCTGTCCATCCTTACCATGACTCCTGCCTCTATCTCTAGTTGCAGTCCATCCTACCATGACTCCTGCCTCTACACCTAGTTGCAGTTCATCCTACCATGACTGACTCTACACCTAGTTGCAGTCCATCCTACCGTGACTCCTTCCTCTACCCCTAGTTGCAGTCCACCCTACCATGACTCCTGCCTCTACCCCTAGTTGCAGTTCATCCTACCATGAGACTCCTGCCTCTACCCCTAGTTGCAGTCCATCCTACCGTGACTCCTTCCTCTACCCCTAGTTGCAGTCCATCCTACCATGACTCCTGCCTCTACCCCTAGTTGGCAGTACCTGCTGCTTCACTGTTAGTGTCAGTATTTTGCACCAATTCAAAGTCCCTATCTTGCCCATTGTCATCACCTGCCAATCTTCTTCAAGAGAACTCGAGACTTCACCAACACCTGGTCAACTGGCGTGAAATTCGACGTCATCCTTTCATAGATCATCCGAATTCGACGGGGTGAAACCGGGATAATAAACTAGAAGGTTCCGCGGTTCCAGCATGCCACATCCAATGAAACAAAGTAGCCAATCAGTGCAATGCTAGGATATGATTTTTTACGTAAAAGTGTGATCCCTGGCCTGAAAACAGACTGCTCAGGTATATATTCTGCTACGTATCGGCTGAAAGCCTGACTGTCAGGTCCTAAGAGTTTAGAAAGAAAATTGATTCTAAACATTATTATAGGTGGTAAATGTGGACCATTATTAGTGGTTTCTAGCATTAATTATCAGAGAAAGAAATGATAGAGTCTCTGCAGATAATGACTAGTTGTTTATTACTACTATACTATTAAATATATTTCTGTTGATTATATATATATTATATATACATATATATATACATATATATATGTATACACATATATATATAAATTTATATATACATATATATATACATGTATACATTATTATATATATACATATATATATATATATAATATATATATATATATATATATATATGTATATATATGTATATATATACATATATATACACATATATATAATATATATAATATGTATATATTATATATATATATAATATATATATATGAATAATTAATATATATATTATATAATATATATATAAAGCAGAAGAAAAGAAGAAAACAACAAAAGCATATTTTAGATTTAAAAACTAATTACGGAAACATATTGCACACACACACATCACAGGTGACCACACACACTGCACAGGCACACACATGTGCTCACAGGTGGAATTTAATTAATTTTTAATGCTTGTTTTGATGGAAAGTGAGATAGGCAGAAGAGTAAGAACCAGCCAGTATCTTGATGAGTCATGACATCTCTGTCCAGTCATATCAGCATAATGGATGCTAGTTGTCGTGAACCAGCCAGTATCTTGATGAAACATGACACCAGTCACTGGCATAATGGATGCTAGTTGTTGAGGCTATAGTGTTTATGGGAACTCTGGACAACTGCCAGAAAATGGCGGGAGTAGTGAATGTTGACACAGTTTTTGGGGGGCTATTCATATCCAGCCAATCCTCATTATGAACATCTCTAATTTTAATTGCCTCGAGCCGTCATGAAGCCAAAAGGAAAAGGGAAGTTTCACGGATGAGTAATGAGACAACTGGGTTATTTGTAGACTTAGCCAAATCTTGAAAACTAGTTGCCAAAATTCAAGTGACCTCTGGCTGACCTTGTCAATTGTGTATAGCACTCTTAGTTGTGATGACAAGGTCTCAAACTTGACTGTACCTATACATGCAACAAAATGTCATAGTTGCTTATAATTAGAGTGAATGAGTTCTACAGATCCGGCCTGCTAGGTTGACAAGTTGTGAAGGGAGTGAAATTTAAGTAACCCTTGTGTCTGTTTTTCCCCCTCCTTCCTCCTGGGAACACAAGAGAGTGCTACTTGCAGCTGCTGCTTGAAGCTACAAGTACAGAAAGCCACGACAAACTTGACGTGTTCCCATTGGGTCTAGAGTTGTTGGATTATTACTCTATCAATGGGCAGCATACTAGACACCTGTGAGCTCCTCACATCTGTGACAGCTCCTCACACCTGTGACAGCTCCACACATCTGTGACAGCTCCACACACCTGTGATAGCTCCTCACACCTGTGACAGCTCCTCACACCTGTGACAGCTCCTCACATCTGTGACAGCTCCACACACCTGTGACAGCTCCTCACACCTGTGACAGCTCCTGACACCTGTGACAGCTCCTCACACCTGTGACAGCTCCTCACACCTGTGACAGCTACTCACACCTGTGACAGCTCCACACACCTGTGACAGCTCCTCACACCTGTGACAACTCCACACACCTGTGACAGCACCTCACACCTGTGACAGCTCCTCTCACCTGTGACAGCTCCTCACACCTGTGTCAGCTCCTCACACCTGTGACAGCTCCTCACACCTGTGACAACTCCACACACCTGTGACAGCACCTCACACCTGTGACAGCTCCTCACACCTGTGTCAGCTCCTCACACCTGTGACAGCTCCTCTCACCTGTGACAGCTCCTCACACCTGTGACAGCTCCTCACACCTGTGACAGCTCCACACACCTGTGACAGCTCCTCACACTTGTGACAGCTCCTCACACTTGTGACAGCTCCTCTCACCTGTGACAGCTCCTCACACCTGTGACAGCTCCTCACACCTGTGACAGCTCCACACACCTGTGACAGCTCCTCACACCTGTGACAGCTCCTCACACCTGTGACAGCTCCTCACACCTGTGACAGCTCCTCACACCTGTGACAGCTCCTCACACCTGTGACAGCTCCTCACACCTGTGTCAGCTCCTCACACCTGTGACATCTCCACACACCTGTGACAGCTCCTCACACCTGTGACAGCTCCACACACTGGTTACAGCTCCTCACACCTGTGACAGCTCCTCACATCTGTGACAGCTCCTCACCCTGTGACAGCTCCACACCTGTGACAGCTCCTCACACCTGTGACAGCTCCTCACACCTGTGACAGCTCCTCTCACCTGTGACAGCTCCTCTCACCTGTGACAGCTCCTCACACCTGTGACAGCTCCTCACACCTGTGACAGCTCCTCACACCTGTGACAGCTCCTCACACCTGTGACAGCTCCTCACACCTGTGACAGCTCCTCTCACCTGTGACAGCTCCTCACACCTGTGACAGCTCCTCACACCTGTGACAGCTCCTCACACCTGTGACAGCTCCTCACACACCTGTGACAGCTCCTCACACCTGTGACAGCTCCTCACACCTGTGAGAGCTCCGCACACCTGTGACAGCTCCTGTGACAGCTCCTCAAGTGAGTACTTATAACTTCAAGTCGTGAAGAAAATGTGTGTTGGATACTAAGCACCACTTCATTCGGGTCTGGATCACGTGTGTGTACCTGGCTATATAGCTGGAAGGGATGGTGAACAATTCAACAACGGTTAGCTAGATATCTGTAACTTGCTAGCAGAACTTAATTAAGTTGCATGCATTAGCATTGAATCAACTGGAAGAAAATGATTAGAAGAAGACAATCAATTAAAACCACCGAAGAATAAAACCGTGTGAACTAATATGTAAAATCGACAGTAATTCTAGTTTGTATAACTTCATCCATGGGACAGAAATAGACAAAAGAAGTGAGCCAGGATGCTTATGCTTCACTATCTTCCTTCTAAGACACACTAGCACTGACGAAGTGTAATTCCTATTAATGCATGTACGAGAAAAGTGATGTTAAGGTGCAAAGCACACAAGGAAGTGTTTTTTGTAATTTATTTAATTAATTTATTTATTATTTATTAATTATTATAATTATTATAATTATTATAATTATTATAATTATTATAATTATTATACTGTATTATTTATTATTATGGAAGTATGGAAGTGCCATCTTCGTGAAGGATTCAAGGCATGCTGGAAGGAGGTTATTTGAACGTCCTTTAGCTCCAAAGTGTTAAAATTCCTCCTCTTTTCTGTTTCATTGTGGGTTGTTTTTTTGTGGCCGTGTTCTTTGTGTTTCAGTCTGATCGTGATGTACGAGGTGGTCTCCATTGCTGCTTTTGCGTACGACATCTACTTGCTAGTAACGCGGAGTGTGGATGGACAATGTGGAACCAATTTCGTAAGTTTAATTTAACTTTGGACTTGGACTTTCAGTGTATTATTGTTATTATTGTGTTGTGAATGCCTCAACATTTGGGTTGACTGGCTCGCACGTGGAACGAGGTCCATTCTGATTATCATTATGGGATAGCTGAGCTATAGCATTCTAGTACTTGCCCTCTGTAAACTGAATTGAATGGATGGAAGTTCAATCTCCATTAACTGTAACACTGGCATTTTCAAAGCCAAGGACAAGAACTGCTGATGAAAATGTAAGTCCCTAGAAGCAAAAACAATTGATGGATTCTGTGTTTCTACCACAGGTAAATTACCCTGTTTTTCAATAGATAGAAAGCTCGAACCCTCAAGTTGTGATTGACTACAAGTCTTTTAAGGTCCAACACAATCTATGACCTCATAACCTCGATATCTGTCACTGTAAAATGGGCCAGGTTTGCTATAGAGTGCCCAGGACATGCGTGTTTAGGTCACTGAGATCACTCGAGCGGCAAGAGTCTGACAAAATATTATGGAGACGTGTGTAACTGTAAAATAGTTATGGTTGTTGTTTGTTGTTGTGTGTGTGTGTTATTTACATATATATATTATTAGACTTGAGTGGTTATTAATGGTAACCATGAGTGATGCCAAGGCCATCGTAAACGGTGAAGATCCTTTACCTACTTATGAGCTGCACGCACCTTAGAACTTTAAGCAACGTGACTAGGAGCAGAACAAACATTTTCTGAAAATCGAGTAGCATCATGTTTGTATGTGTATATAAAACAGATATAAATAAATATTCTCAGGCTCTAATGTTCTGTTGCCCGCTCTTTTTGTGTTGTTGACAGTTTTACGTGTGTGCATGTGCTTTTAATAGCAAAGGTTAATACATGCCTAATACGTACATGCCTCAACACATCACGCATTGATACCGGGCAAGTTTTAATTACAAATCAAAGTCAGGAAGAGACCGTTCACGAAGGCAGTTCCGATCGTTACAGCCATTATTTAATTTTGTTCGCTTGCCCCATTCAACCGGAAGTAAACCGGAAGTAAAGTTTTTGTTTTTTTAATCAGTGGAATAGTCTATTGGGCATGTGCATGTGGAGAACAGGCACGTTATAAAATTATTATTTTTGGTTTCCACGCCGATGTCTGAATTTGTGCCATATTGCAGTTGTGTTGTTTGTGTCAACTATTATTGCTGCTCATATTTCCATGGAGTCTCCAATGCATGCGTTATAGAATCACACTGTGTGACGTTGTACCCATTTCTTAACCTTCCAGAGTGACCTCCGTGTCGGTGTAGGGGTAACCGTCATGTATATCATCCACAAACTGGTCAAGTACCTTCTACCTCAACTGGCCATCTGCATGGTGTTTGCTCCCCTCAAGGTTAGGCCGGTCAACCACCAGCGGGAGTTGGAGGAAACTGACACACTCTCTTGGGCAGATAAGCCGGTCAGCTTCAAATATGTGACTTTTGCACTAATAATATTGGGTTAAAGATAATATTGGGTAATATTGGGTTAAAGTAACTATGTCTCTTCAAAATATGGTCTTCTAAATATCGCTATAAATATCCTTCCTTAAACTCGACTTGTAAGTAGTGTTAGATATGGTATGTGAGATATTTGGGCAGAGTTAAGATTTGACATGATAGAGTGAAGGTTTCAAAGAATGGAGCCAATAAACTAGACCTAGAGTGGTCAGCTATTTTGTCAGGCCACCAATGTTCAGCCATCCACGGTTAATCACTAGAATTTAAAATCTCTGTATATAAAGTAGGCTCAGTGTAAGCAATGGTACTAGGCTATTCACTAAAGATCCACACTATTGAACTATTGGTATATCTGCTGGACTACACACACATAGACAATCATGACATCAATTGTAAACCTGGTGACAGTTTTTTTTATTCGTAATTTTTTTTCTTCCTAGGATTACAAATCAACATTCTTCAAGAGCAGCACGGACCCAAGTAACACTGACCCCAATAGCATCATTTTCCCCCAATCACTCAACAGCTCTCAACCCATCCTGCCCAGAAGCACATCAGACTCACCAGCGAACTCCAATAGTCCCTGGATTGTTCCAACTCTGAGCTGGAAGACATTACTTGTTTAGCTACTCCTAGCACCAATTATCTCTTATTAGCTGAAATCCTCACGATCCTATTTATTCATCAAGCTAATGTGTAATGTTTTATTAATTTGGGCACAATGCTAGCAGAGAGAGAGCTGGGTTCTGGAAGGTGGGAGGGAGGGAGGGAGGGAAGGAGGCCAGGAAATCCATGGTGGGAAAACCTCTCTCTTTCCCTGGCCTGGTTGTATAGACCTCCAGCATGCCTGGGTTCTGTATGTGTGTGTGTGGTAGAGTGGTTGTAGAGACCTCCAGCATGCCCGGGTTCTGTGTGTGTGTGTGGTTGTATAGACCTCCAGCATGCCTGGGTTCTGTGTGTGTGTGTGTGTGTGTGTGTGGTAGAGTGGTTGTAGAGACCTCCAGCATGCCTGGGTTCTGTGTGTGTGTGTGGTTGTATAAACCTCCAGCATGCCTGGGATGTGTGTGTGTGTGGTGGAGTATACTCTTACGAGTTGGAGTTCTTGTGGAGATATGAGGGCATATAAAAATACATCAGAATTTCTGCTGAAGATGTTAAATTTGCATGTGATTTTGCATGTGATTGAGTCATTCACATTAAGTAAAACTGAGCCACCAGCAACGAGTGGCTTAAGGAGTTCACCTGCTGAGCTCCCAGCTGAGTTCCCATGCGGTGTGGTCATCAGCAGCTTGGCTCCTCATAGAGTAGATCCTAGGCAGCATTAGCTGAGCTCCCCCTAAGCAAGACCCAGCACACTCTGGGGTCTCCACTATCAGTAATCCCCCGTAGCCTGTAGATACCCAAATTAGCGTGACAAAAACATTTTTCATTAGTCCAATCGATTGGACTTTACAAAATTTCTAGACTGGTTCTAGTCAACGTGGCAACACTTGATGTCCAGAGTGTCCGCTGCGAGTGGCAATAGCGTTGCTCACGTGAGCGATGTATCTTAATTTTCTTCCGTTAATTGTCATATCTGCTGCTAGTTATGTTAGTGGTAATGCCGTTTCAATGATTCTGCTGATGAAACCAACAATGTCGTTATACTCTACTGTCCAGTCCTAATGCAAATAAAGCAACTGCCTCTGAGTCTCCTGTAATTTCCATCGATCTTGGGATCCCATCTCTGTGAAGGCTTGGACTATATATATTCACGTGGATATAAATTCCACAAGTGTGATGGCTCCTGTCTTGACTGCAGGCAATTTGGTCGTGGTCAAATTGGAAGGGCGTGGTGGATTGGGCTATTTGGTGTGGTTTACAAAGAAAATGTGTGGCAAACGGTGAAAGTGGGTGCTGTCCGTTCCCCCTCAACAATCCTCAATACGAGGCTGACCGTTTTGAATGCACAGTTAGGGGATGACAATTGGCTTTTGGGTGCGTTAATTGGCAATCAAAGTGATCCCTCGGTGGAAAGATGGATGCCTGAGGTTTTGGGATGCACAGTCTCTAGAAGTGGAGGCTCATCGGAGGCTCATTAATTAGCGATCAAAGGGAGCCTCATGGGGAGTTGGCTGGATGGAAAGGAAAACTGTATTGCTGTATGATCAACAACCAACCTCCCCTCCCCTCCCCCCCAAACAAAGGTTTTTGTATCTCTCATTTTGGCAGCTTCCTAGTATCAAAAATGCAATTCCCCCCAAAAACACTTTCGAGGGTGCCTTGAATCCATTCATTATTATTATTATGATTATTGATTATTATTATTATTATTATTAATGCAAATTGTACAACACTGATGGGTGAAAATCCCAAAAGGACTACCAGCAGCCAGATAAGTATTACACTAATTATAAAGTAGAGTAATTGCACAAGGCGTTGGTGTGGACATAATTATTATTACAGAGGCACATGAAGTGGTAGGAACATGGATTCTAAAGAGAAGTTGCTAATATATAGGAAAACTTCATTTTGATGGTGAGCTGTGATGATGACAGATGGATACTTGAGAGCATTCCAGAGCTTAGCTATATAGCTGATTAAAATAGTAACTACCATCACTACGCAGGTCTCTGCCATTACAGCAAATTCGGCCAGGCAGTAAACCGGCAGCTCCAAAAAGTACTCATCTCTTCTTAGGGGTTTTCTAACTATCTATCTACTCCCCTCCCTCCTGTCTTAACCACTCCAATCCGAGATGAACGTAAAGGATCGTTAATATCATAAACACTGGAGTATGTGCAGGACAGGATTTTGATACCTCTCATCCTATGGCAATGGTTCTTCAACAAAACTAGGTAACTACATGTGCTGTGTATTATAATTATGATCACACGGGCACGTGCGGCTACTTTAGTAATAAACACGGTAAAGAATAACATCCATGGTCGATTAGTTATGGTGTTACACTGAGTAACTTCTTTAGATGACTGCTTGATCAAATAGAAAATGTTTATTATATATTAGACTGACGACTGACGAGTCAAAAAAAAAAGAAACGAAACAAGAATTTACCAACACAGCCAACATTTACAGGACCCTTTACCTATTATAATTAACTAGAATTTAATTTACAGCTAACTTAACCTATTATAATTAACTAGCTAACTTACAGGACTCTTTACCTATTATAATTAACTAGAATTTACCAATGCAGAGAGCCAACATTTACATGACCCTTTACCTATTATAATACCAATGCCAATGCAGACTGCCAACATTTACATGACCCTTTACCTATTTTAATTAACCAATGCACACAGCCAAAACCCCTTTACCCATTATAACCTATTATAATTACTTGCAGACTGCAACATTTACAGGACCCTTTACCTATTTTAGCCAATGCAGACAGCCAACATTTATGGGA
Source organism: Cladorhizidae sp. MBARI D1340-BT2 (assembly GCA_028752905.1). Classification (NCBI taxonomy): domain Eukaryota; kingdom Metazoa; phylum Porifera; class Demospongiae; order Poecilosclerida; family Cladorhizidae; species Cladorhizidae sp. MBARI D1340-BT2. Next base: position 34,396,707 of record JAQNBH010000007.1, on the reverse strand, counting down.
CCCTTTACCTATTTATAATTAACTAGAATTTAACATGACCCTTTACTTATTTTAATTAACTAGAATTTACCAATGCAGACAGCCAACATTTACAGGACCCTTTACCTATTATAGTTAACTAGAATTTACCAATGCTGGCTTGCAGCCAACATTTACAGGACCCTTTACCTATTTTAATTAACTCGAATTCAGACAGCCAACATTTACAGGACCCTTTACCTATTATAGTTAACTAGAATTTACCAATGCTGGCCTGCAGCCAACATTTACAGGACCCTTTACCTATTTTAATTAATCAATGCAGACAGCCAACATTTACAGGACCCTTTACCTATTATAGTTAACTAGAATATTATAGTTAACTAGAATTTACCAATACTAGAATTTATCAATGCAGACAGCCAACATTTACAGGACCCTTTACCTATATAACTATAACTAGAATTTACCAAGCAGACAGCCAACATTTACAGGACCCTTTACAATTTACCAATGCAGACAGCCAACATTTACAGACCCTTTACCTGTTATAATTAACTAGAATTTACCAATGCAGACACCAACATTTACAGGACCCTTTACCTATTTTAATTAACCAATGCAGACAGCCAACATTTACATGACCCTTTACCTATTATAGTTAACTAGAATTTACCAATACTAGAATTTATCAATGCAGACAGCCAACATTTACAGGACCCTTTACCTATATAACTAGAATTTACCAAGCAGACAGCCAACGTTTACAGGACCCTTTACAATTTACCAATGCAGACAGCCAACATTTACAGGACCCTTTACCTGTTATAATTAACTAGAATTTACCAATGCAGACACCAACATTTACATGACCCTTTACCTATTATAATTAACTAGAATTTACCAATACTAGAATTTATCAATTGCAGACAGCCAACATTTACAGGACCCCTTACCTATTATAACTAGAATTTACCAATGCAGACAGCCAACATTTACAGGACCCTTTACAATTTACCAATGCAGACAGCCAACATTTACAGGACCCTTTACGTGCTATAATTAACTAGAATTTACCAATGCAGACACCAGGACCATTTACCTATTATAATTAACTAGAATTTACCAGGACCATTTACCTATTAGAATTTACCAATGCAGACAGCAAACATTTACAGGACCTCCCCATTTAGTAAAATTTTAGTGGGTTGCATGGTCTATGAATCACGGCAATTCCCCACCATCTGGTTGCGGCGTGCCTCCATAAGTCATGGTATGCGTGCTTGGTGTCAAAGTCCATAGAATAATTTTTGCAGAATGCACCTGATGATTTGGCTCGAGCCCAGCTTTTGGCTGTTTCAGCAAGAGAATCTGGTTCATGGCTAAATGCCTTTCCCATCTTGTCGCTGGGTTGAGGATGGATGACGATATCGTCAGGGTTGCCGTGGGTTTCCACTTGGGCTCCACTTTGTGTCTTCTTCACAACTGCCAGCACTGTGGCCATTTTTGATTAATTCTATACTATATATTATTATTGCATTATTGTTTTGGTATTTAGTTTGTATAACAATTATTATTATCTTTATTGATAGTAGGGTCAAAATCATTGATTCCATGACTAACCTCTGGCAAGTAAATGAATTTGGTACTTTAGGGTATTTGTCAAAAAAATAAGCTGGCTGGTCTTGAAAGTTTGAGCAACTCTCGGTAGAGCACGAAATCCAAAATGGCCACTGTCGGCCATTTTGAAATATTAAGCTCTAAACCAACTATCATGTAACCGCAGTAATATACCTTTTTTCAACTAATTTTAGGTCAAGGAATCCATTAAGGTTATTTTTTGACCACAAAATCAGGTAAACATGCAAAATTATTTCAATTCAAAAAGATATAATTATACTTACTACATTACAATGTTCCTATTATTCTGAGTGCTTACTGCACATTAAATTAGGCCTAATACATGTAATGAAATAAGATAATCATTTTATTTAAAAAAGAGAAACCAAAGTGACTTTACATTCAGTCAGATCCATCTGAAGAGTCTATTGCATTGGATGACTCAGACTCAGCCTCTGAATCAGAATCCGTGTCGTCAAACTGTGGAGGTAAGGGGACTGGAAGAACAAAGGGAAGGGCAGGTTGTGTGTGACGCACTGGTCTAGAGTGGCCATTAACCAGTTCCCAGATGACCAATAGGGGAAGGATGTCTTCTCAGCTCAGGGTGGTGCTGAATGTAGGCCAAGATGTTGGCGCGCATGATGTGCTGCTTTATACTATCATCATCAGGAGGCAGGCACATCAGAGATTTCTTCTTCTGTTTCTTCCACTCGCCAGATCCAGAGAAGAACTCTGTACATCACTATACACATAGTGGATAACATAGGACTTGAAGTCATCAAGACATCATCTTTCAGTGGAAGGCTTTCCCCACACTTTAAGAGGAGGCTACGTACCTCAAGACTCTTTGCCATTTTCTCAAATAGTAACTTTTTGCCATGACCATAAAAGCAGCTGGCAAGATAAAACACCATAGAGAAAGGTCCAGAATATAGATTGCCCACTTAAAGGTCCTACATGGAAAAGAACCTGTAAGAAGCTGAAGGATATCACTACGGAATAACTTATCTGCATAGGAGGTAGACAACCTCATGACCATGACCTTAGCATTGATCAGTGCTGTTCAGTAATGAATGGTATCATCAATTGTGTGCAAACATTCATTCATCATCAATTGCAAACTTACAAGAAAAATGGGAATTCTGCCATGATGCAGGTTGTCATGGATACATTGACACAAGAGCAGCCCCAACACCAGAGACTCAAAACCAACATGACCATGTTAGGACAGCTTAGATTCTGTTAGAATGCACTAAATTAGTTCAGAAATTAGATCATGCTGCACTCATTATATATACGCTTATTACTTTATAAGACCAGCCAGGGACCAAGGGATGGCAGCCTATTTAAGGGAGCCAGCCAGGAGGCCCAGTCAGAGTCAGCTCAGACTGTACTTTTAGACACTGTGGACTTCATTACTTATTCAATTCTCTCTCTCTCTCTCTCTCTCTATGCGAAACAAACATGTTACCATGTATTACAATCTTGATGCTTTATGGTCCTAATGTGTATAACACCTGAGAGAAGAGATGGGAGGCACATGTGTGATTGCTTGGACATAAGAGAGAGAATGCGTGTCTGTGTAGCTGGATAATAACTCGGCATGAATACTCACAATGCTGATACAAGGGGCATGTGTTTGGCTATTTATTAACAAACATACCACACTTTTCCAGATTAATTTTGTTTATCATCAACTCCTCCAAACCTTCACACAACATAAATTTGGAATTACAATCATCAAATCAGAAGAGAGACCTTGACCCTTTCTGGTTAAGTCTATGAGACAGTTTATAACTGCCCTTACTACTATGCCTTAGCACTCTCTTGCAAGATTAGCTAGCTAGCTACACATTGTTTTGTGTTCAAAATATATTATAATTGCAGTTGACCTTTTATTGCATGTGATAGAATACTGACCTTCCCAGGTTGTGTACTCAATGCTTGATGCTGCTTCTGCTCAGCAGTGAGCACTCTCTCAGCCTCCAAGTCTGGAGCCTTCCCATCATTGTCATCCTCATCTTCCTTAACTTAAACATGAGAATGGCCAGCACCTGGCCATCTGGAGTGTGCCAGGGCTTCATCATGTTCAGATGTATGATTCGACGTCGACATCGTCGTTCAGGAATGGCGAGTTCATAAGTGACCGGAGTGACTTTCCTGGTGACCTGATAAGGCCCATGCCATACTACTGAAAGCTTGTTGAATTCATCGGGGAACAGCATGTCCCCTTCCTTAAAGACTATTTCTTTGGCGTTTCAATCATATTGGAGTTTCATCTTCTGCTTCACTTGCCTTTTACTCTCACCAGCAGCTTCCGCCATGTCTCTAGATGATCATCAAGATCCGGACCCACTTTACCACCGGCTGCTGTTCATCTCAGGGGTCAGCCAGGCCGACTTTGCCACATCCATAGGACCCCTGATGTATCACCCATACAACAGTTGAAATGAAGTGAACCCAGGAGCTGCATGGAGTGTCTCTAATAATAAGTGAGGCAAATAATTATCCCACATCTTTATTGGTCTCTACCCTCCTCAGCATGGACTTCAATGTGCCAGGCCAACGTTCAAGTATTCTGTCCATCTGGGGGTGACAGGGTGATGTCCATATTTGATGCACCCCCAGTTTGGTACACAACAGTTTAGAAGTGAAGATTAATCCCTTATCCATGATTTCTTTGGGAATGCCCAGTATAAAGTTGACTATCACTGTAGCAACTGTTTAGGTATCCATGCTCTGAAGTGGGACAGCTTCCAGGTATTTTGAGGCAGATCAAGATATATTTATGCCCTCTCTTACTCCTTGGTAAAGGACCCACAATGTCGAATGCAACACGAGAGAACGGAGTTCCAATAACCGGCAGTGGCATCAAAGGCACTTTCCTATCAGTCTTCTTCCCAGCTCACTGACACTGTGGACATGAAAAACAGAATTTACGGACAACTTAACCTATCCCAGGCCATGTAAAATGTTCTTTAACTTGGCTGCCATCTTCCAGGCTCCAAGATGTCCAGCCATAGGTAGAGTATGCGCCATCTTCAGTACATCTGCACATCTAGAATGCGGCAAGATGATTTGTGTCAACAACTCCCCCAGACAGTCTCCTCCTGACGAGTACACCTTCCTGCCAGCTGAATCCCCTATCACTGAGTCAGCCCAGCTCAGTTCATCCACCAGTGGTCTCATCAGACATCTGTTCTCCAATCAGCTTGTCTTTGTTGGAGGATCCTTGCTCATTCAGCTCTGAACTGGCATCTGTCTCTGTTCCAGTTAGGTCATCGGTTCTGCCAAATTGTCTTCCCCATTCTGATTAAAAAAAGATTCCTTGAAACCAAACACATCTCCCAGTGTGACTAGTAGAGCTCCTGAATCTGCAGATAACCAGTCGTCTCATTCCTGCCACACTATCTGTTTTTTTGCTTGCTGTCTGGTCATGACAAGCACCTTCCCTTCTGCTCAATTAGTTTTGCAGCTTGAGATCCATGCCCAAGATTACTTTCCCATCCACCAACCCTGTGTTGCAGCTTGTGTTGACCCAACTTCAACTCCACATCCATTAGGTTGGCTGTCACTTTGGTTCCATTTGCCATGGTTAATCTCCTCTTCTCATCGAGTAGTTTCTCAGCAGGTATCAGAGTTCACCTTCATACCAGCACATGGTTCACCATTCATCTTCCCCGTCACATAAATGTCATCTCACGGCTCCTCGTAGCACACCAACATAACCTTGATGGGGCACTCGGACCTCTTATGACCTTTGTGGTTACAACCATAACATCTGAATTGTGTCATACTTCTATTAAACTTATCTGGAATATATAGGATTGTTGGAGTTTGACTTGGCTGACTTCTTCTGACCCTGCTGGCTGCTGCCTGGTAGAGCTTTTGGTTGGTTGTACGCTCCACACCAACTCTGCCAGAGTCCTGTTTCCAAGTATTTCCACTCCACTTACCATTCCGGTAGAACTGCTGTTCTTTGGTAAACAATTCAACCATCCTCGCAGCCTCCTCCGGAGTTTGTGGCTTCTGACTTCTGATGTGGGATACCACCCAGGGCAGAAACATGCTCAGAAAATGACCCAGAACAAGCTAATTTTGGATCTGCTCCTTTTCCTGGCAATCCTGAAGGTGTCGTTCAGTCAGCATGATTACCCATACAGGCATATCAGGGTATGATTGCCCCAACTTGGATTGAAGAGTCCATTATTCCCCACGACAGTCCCCAATTGTCTGCCCCACTGATTTCAGCAAGTCCATCATAATCGCCGAAATCTTCATCTTGTCTGGAATACCACCAGTGCTTTGCCTGTCAGTAGTGCTGCCAGGCGATAAGGCCACTCCGTTGCTGGAAAGTGATGGGATGTCATGTGGCATTCGAATTTATGCAGATAGATATCTGGCTCATCCTTGTCCGTCCAGTTGTTCATGAGAGGTAGTTTGGATCGATGTTCTCGCTCTTCCATATCCCTCCTTCACTGTTGTTCTTGTTCCAGATGTTCCAGGCACTCACACTCCTGTCGTTCATCTTCTGCCTGCTGTGGCTCCAATCTTTCCAGTTGTTCTCGATCCAGCTAATCTTGGAGTCACTGTTCCCTTTCCAGCATGAACTTCTGAAGCTACAGGATCCTGCTGAAACATCTCCTGTGACTGGGTCAGTGACTGGGCTCTGGTAGACAAACCCATTATCTTCATAGTCACTCGCTCAGTCTCTCTTTCAACCATCCGAGTAGTCCAATGTCTCATCGGTAGAGGCGCTTCTTTACCATGCTTACTTATGATGAGGACAGAGAAAGAAGAGAATATAATGTGAATGAGTTAGACTTTACACTGGGTCTTGTCCACAAGCTCCTCCTCTGATACACTGGAACTCTCCTGACAACATCCCAACTCTAGCTAAAATGCTCAGCTATTCAACAACCTCTTCCCTGCTAGACAAGCAGCTAGTAGCTAGGCTCCCCATTGATGACTAAGGTCTAGCACCATTGCCGCCAACTTTTAATCTAATCTTTCATGAGATTCTACCTACGCTCTTACCACTGCCACCAGAGATCTAACCTACTACCCCTTCACAAGGTTAGAGTTTAAAATCTACCACACACAGTGAAATATATCCAGGGTGTGCAAGTCAAAAAATCTCAATATGGTGGAGAGCCTTCAGCTTTTATATTCTCCACTTTGCAAACAGAATAAGGAATAAACAGAGTTTAAAATCTACCACACACAGTGAAATATATCCAGGGTGTGCAAGTCAAAAAATCTCAATATGGTGGAGAGCCTTCAGCTTTTATATTCTCCACTTTGCAAACAGAATAAGGAATAAACACAACAGACCAATGAAATTACTACATGTTCACACAGCTCACATGACCAAATAAGGAAAAGACAATGAAATAACTACTTGTACACAAAACTTACTTGACCAAATAAGAAAAAAACATCCCACCAATGAAATAACTGCATGTACACACAACTTGTACACACAACTTACATGACCAAATCAGAAAACACAACAATATGATCCAACTACATGAGACATTGTTGATCCACCTGTACTGTGAAGGGTTGGCCTAGCAGGTAAACCCGAAAAGCTTACACCCATACCTTAATTTCTAAGCACTCTTTTTTCATAGTAGAATATCACAGCTCTCTCGGAAGGAACTTCCTACTGTAGTAGCAATTGGGTGGTGATATCATTTGGCATCTGGCTGGTGACTGCTCCTATATAGTCCCCGGTCTGAAGAGGCATTGGGCTGCAATGTGAAGGGTTTGGTAAAGTCTGGAGCATAGAGAACTGAGTCCTTACATAATGACTCCTTTAGTGTCTCATATGCTGGAGCACATTGATCGTCCCAAACCACCTTCATAGGTGCTGACTTCCTGGTGAGATCTGCCAGACATGAGTAGCTTTGGTATGAATTGGCGATAATACCCGTAATACTCAAGAGCACTCACACTTCCTTCTTTGTCTTGGGGAGTTCCAATGTCTTCATTGCCGTCACCTTCGATCACTTTGGTCAAACCATTCCACCACCCACTTGGTGTCCTAGATATGGGCAGTGATGAGCCCCAAACTGACATTTCCTGCTCTTCATGGTTAATCTTGCCTCTCTTATCCGACTCAATGTCACTTGCAGATGATCGAGATGCTCCTCCCAGGTTTCACTGAAGATGACCAGATGATCAAGATAGGCTCCTGCATATATACTCCTCCATCCCTCAGATCAGCTGGTCCATCAACCTCTGAAATTTTGCGGGTGTCCCTTTCAACTCGACGGTGAATTGGTACAGACCAAATAAAGTGGTAAAGGTCAGCACTCTCTTTGCCAAAGGCACCTGCCAGTAGCCCCAAGTGACATCAAGAGTTGAGATGCAGTTTGCCTGACCAAGTCTATCGATGGGGTCGTCGCATCTGATTTTGTCACTGTATTCAGATGTCTATATAATTATAGTCCACACAGAGTCTCAGTGACCCATCCTTCTTCTGGCTAAGTATCATTGGGGCACTCCATGGACTGTCTGAAGGTTCTATAATGCCACTTGCCACATATCATTCAACTCTTTTTGCACTGCACATATGCCTGAGGTAACCTGTAAGGAGGAAGTTGATTCGGTTGAGTAGAATCCAAGATAAGATCAAAATGCTCAATCAAATTTGTTTTCCTGGGTTCATTCCGGAACACATCTCCAAACTCCTCCTGTAGCTGACACATCTCTATTTTCTTTTGTTGGGTGAGGTGTTCTCAGATCGTTCTACTCTCATCCATATCCTCCTTCCACACTGGTACATCATCCTCTACATCTCAAAAGTGCTTGGTCATCAGGCTTGAACTCACGCTCCCTAGCAATCTTGTCATCGGTTCTGGCTCTCTCTTGCCAAAGTTATAATCTTGTTGGCCAGTGCTGACATGCACTCGAGCCTCTCCCTTCAATAGCACATGTAAGATGACACTCTTACTGCTCTTCTCATCTGCCTCCCAGGTCTCTTGCAACACATCCAGGGGTCCACATACCAATCTACCATAGAATAATTCAAATGGGGAGTAACCTGTAGAATGCTTGGGGAACCGCGCAATATGCGAACAGTACATAAGGTAACAACTTATCCCATCCTTTCCCTCCATCGTGGGTGCACTTACTTAGTATAGACTTCAGGGTCTGGTTGAAGCATTCAACCAGCCGGTCAGTCTGGGGATGATACAGTGTTGTACGTATAGGATGAACATGTAGTATCCAGTATCTCTGTGAGCACCTCTCCCTCGACAAACTCCTCCTTTGTCACCAAATCACTTCTTACCAGATTTCTGGAGCAGCCTGTATCGAACAAAAAAAACATGACCTTTACCAAAACTGGTTTTGATGATCCTGGTCTGGGGTTGACTCTTTGCTCCTTGATCACCAAATGTTCCCTGGTAATCGACCCTCCTCTCCATACAGAGGTATACATTCTGCAGACAATTTTCAGAGTAGTGGTCCTTCTGATGACAGTTGAAGCACGTGATGTATCGAAGGTTCTTCTTCCGCTTGTCCTTCGAGTCCTGGGGTAAGCTTCCTTGTTCCTCTGTCTTCATCCCCTTGCTCTGCAATCCCTTAGCCTCATGTCACAGCTTCTTGCAAAAATGACAACGCTTCATTGGACCTAAACGTAGTTTCACTTCTCCCACACTCTTGCCTCGAACTTGCTGCCCTCTAGCTCTGACATAGTCGTCAGCCAATTCTCCTGCCTCCTAACTTTTCTTTGGCTCCCTCTTTTTGACGTAGATTTGAATGTTGTTGGGTAAAAAGTTCATCAGCTGTTCCATGACAATCAAATCATCTCTCTCCTTGTAGTCCTCCATCCACGGCAGCTAGGTCTCTAACATGTCCACCAGCTCTTGATTTGTCTCACCGCACTTTCACACGGTCGATTGAAAATGCAGGTAATAGCTCTCCTCATTCACATCTTTATGACAAAGAATTGCCTTTTTCAACTTCAAAATGATCTTCTGCCTCAGGCCTTCCCATAACAGTGTACACCTGCTGGGCCTTCCCCACCAAATGTGGAGCTTTGTATGCCCACCTCTCCAATGGAATCTCATGAGGAACACAACAATATCATCCTCCTCTGATAGTTTTGATACCTTCCCATCTTCAGCTCTCGTGGCTGATGAGTCACTTTGTTTCAGGATCCCCGTCACCAAGCCTTGAAGTATGACTATTTGTCGCTGCATCTGCTCCCTATCCCTCTGCTCCCTCTCCCATAGCTGCTCCATCCATATTCCTGTTGCAGAGGTTTCCAAGGTAATGCAATGAATCTGTAGTTATATATTGTAGCATGAACACAGAACACAACTCAGTTGGACAGACTCAGCTAGACTCAGAACACTAAGAGCTAACTAAGAATATGCAAAGAACAGAACATCCAGTAGCTGGTAGATACAAGCCTTTTGATAGACACAGCAACTCACAGCAATTGTGCAGAATTCTGCTCCACCAAAAGCACCCATCAAAGAGTGCATGATTAATCCTGCAGCAGGAGGATCTTGCAGGTTTATGCAAGTTTTGTGCAAGATCCTGCAGGCTGCTGATAACCTGATCACAAACTACAGCTATACTAACCACAACCATACACATTATACTCACACATAATCAACTACACAATGATCACATGGTCAGAGACAAGTTCCTTATCTTGACAACTTGATTTCTGAATTATCATCTCGATTTTGTCACTGCAATAAAGTTGCTACACAAGGGTTAGTACTTATTATGTCGTCACAACTAACAGATGATAGTGTTGACAAAATTGCTGTCTATTTTGAAGAAGACTTACCTGACATCTAGTGTCTAGTGCAAGAAATTGAGCTATGGTGAAGGCTTTGGCAGGACAATGAGGAAAAACCTGATACAATTCAAAGACACTTTAGAAGAAATGCATCAGCAATTATATCCTAACATTACACTATTTTGCATGTACTACTTTTGATTCCTGTAATGGAGCTTCAGTTGAGTGAAGTAATTCGTCACTAAAATCACCTTTGCACTCAACAATGGGTGAAGAACGACCAAAGGCTTTGATGCTGTTGTATGTTCATAAACTATTGACATAAGTAGATATTGATTTATTAGCTTACAGGAGTCCAAGATAAAACTTGTTTTGTCAAAATGATGACTCTACGAAACTTATCTCAAATAATTTTACTTTTTTGGGAGGGGCAGCAAAAAATCCAGGAATTTTAATACAAATTTTGTCCTTCATGGTTAAGGTGCACAGCTTCTCCCTCATATGGAAATTTCTAGATAGAACACTGACCTTCCCTCATGCAAAGTACTCTGGGTCTCCAAAATTTAAGGGACACCCTAATTGAATATGCATGAATCCGCCCCAGGGAGATGCATGATGCATGTATGACTATGAGAGTAGTTTTGTTATGAGGACTTGATGATAGGAAGCACACTACACTAAGAGGGAGATCCTTGAATTATAAAATCATGATGACATCAAAAATGTACAGATCAGTCCTGTATTAGACCATCGGATAGGAGAGTGGCTAAAGCTAAGATTTCAAGGTAAAAAATTGGTGTTTTTATTTCACTTGGCACTCAATCCTCGCACTCATTACTAATATCTATACTATAATTGGCAAGCGAAGTGAACTCTCAGTGGGGGCTTGGTCAGAAAACTTGGTATTGCATATGGCATATATAGCGCCGGGCAATGTGATTATATACGTGTAGCTATGTCACTTTTCCACAAGTGCCATAAATTCTCCTATGGCTTGACCACTCTATAGAGACCAGGAATGTGGCCAAACATTTACCGAAGGTCACCAGGTGTCAGGTGAGGATCAAGGAAGGACTTGGTTTCCTAAACTTGTTAGTACCTTAAATTACATGCAAAATCCTCTCTTTTAGTATAGCATGTGCATTAATTAGGGAAGAGCATCAAACTTTACCTGTACTGGTCCATGAAGAACTGTAAGGACGATGGAGAGATTGGAAGACTTGTGGCTAACATCCATATCACTAGCTACATGGTCCATTTTTTGAGGTATATTGTGTATTTTAACACTTAGGGTAACCACTTGGAGTTTTATTGGAATTCGCCATGTCACATGCCAAATTATTCCCTCAGCAAGTTCTGACCCCATGACCATCCAGCATATCACAGAAAATGTGATGGAGACTTATAGGTATATATCTTTATGCAGTGTGCAGAGGACTTTTGCCAGCTAAAGGCACTCATATTTATGTCTGGAAACCCAACTCAAGGATTTTGCCATCAGCATTTTTAAGAGCAAGGCATTTTTTAAAGGTCTGAAGTGAAATAATATCATAATTGCAGTGTCGAAATAGTTATCAGTATCAATCATCAACTTCTATGCTATCTACCCAAATGTATCCATAATTATTTCCATGCCAGTGCTTACCACGAGAATAAATCATGCTTTCATGGACTGGGCAAGGAATAGAAGTAGCTTTTATGAGGTTCAAATGAAGAATGTGAATGAGCTCACACTGTAATTATAGTAAGCACAAGGTCCAAAACCTCTACCACCCTGATAGACGGATGGCCATGAAGATGCTGGTGGCCAAGACCTTCAAATGGAGCTGGTGTGCTATACCTAATGTCAGTAGGAATATTTGATATAAGTTATATTTATTGCTCGTGTATTTTAAATGGCCACGTTTTGTCAAGCCCATCGAAAAGGAACCAGCAGAGATGATGGCCTCTCAGATGGAGACATGGTTGCCGAGTGAGAAGATGAAGGGGACAAGTACTCTTGACATGGATGATAGTTGAGATTATAGTTATATTTTGTGCTTAGAAGTGTCTCTCAGATAGCTGAGAAATAGGTCCTTGTGTGCAGTTGGACCTAAACTTGTCACTTTAGGTTCCATTATGTAAACCCTGGCTGAGTGTCATGATTTGGGTGTAGCCTGAGCAAGCCCCACATCAGATAGGAATGCTTCCCTCTTCTGTATGTTATTATGTGTATGCTCATGTGTTCGACCAATTTCATCTCCACTATTGCTACATAACTATCACATGCTATAACTGTCACTCATCCTTACCTGCATGCATGGAGCCAGCATCTAGACAACTCCTACTTATATCATACCCTCAATACATGGCATTCCCATCCCCAAATGGTCTCGCTAATGCACTAGAGCCTACTAGCTATGTATCTCCTAGACATCGTTAGAAATGGAACTGTAATTCCAGTTTTATAAGACTAAACTATTTTTTTCTGCATCAAGATAATCATCATTACTTGGGTACGGTCTTCTTATTTCCTACCTCCTACGACCTACATATAAGCTAGTATAGAAGAGAGTAGCTATACTTATCATACTTATATTTGTATGTATTTCAATCACATAATCTGGCTTTTTATCTCTCCAGTCATCTCTCACTGTCCTCTGCATCTCCATCAACTAGTACTCCTCATCCATCCAACCCGTATCGGTTGCATCTCTTCTCCGCATTGGCAGGGTGGGATTATATCACCATCTGAGGAAATCAGGAGGCTTCTGGATGACACATGATGTACAGAAGCACATCACACAATTCTTTCGACCTCGGTCTATGGGGTGCCTGCAAGGCATGTCTCTAACCTTTTGATAGGTCATGTATGCCATTATGAACATACAATTTACATGGTGTTTTGGTACTATATAAATTACATAAATAGTCTTGTTGTCCCAGCTGTCTCTCTTCACACTAGCTACTCTCTCCCATGTCATGTCAGTTTGGCACGGAACCTGCTTGGGAGCTGACGGTCCTTGATGAACAATTTAGCTGGGAAATGAAGATTTAAGGAGTACCCTTGTATTCTACTAGAATCAATAGGAGCATTTACATTTTTACATTTTATAGGGATAAAAATAATAATCACAAGCTGAAGTTATACCTATAGCATCCTTCTTCAAGTTCCTCACAGAATTTTTGTTTTACTTCAGTTCGGTCTCATAGCGAGCATCAAAAGTTTCCTCTATTCTTTTCAAAATATGTTCACGAGCTTGGAAAGATGGGTACTTGTTGGATCCATCCAGACACTGTATAATAGTATCAGCATCAGGATGAATGAAGACAGCGATGGTCTGCCTGCTGGATTTTTTGATATAATCTTCTTTAGGAATAGTCACTCTATGGAGCTGTAGCATGGAATGTTTAGAGAAAATATGCAATATAAATATATATGAAGAATACAAATTAAGTATGGTTGTTGTATAGCTTGGGATGATATGTACATGTGCCTATCACTCTTGCCGTAAGAAAATATGCACCTCTTAAAACCTGTACTTACTAACCGATAATCAATGACACATATAAGACAGAAGAAGTGTGAAATTGAAAATGTATGAAAAGTCCCAAAGCCTAAAGCTAGTTATTTGGAGTTCAAAAAGTGCTCAAATGCCTAGAAATAATAATTAAAACAAAAGAAAAAAAATAGACTGGCATTTTTGGGAGGCCAATAAAAACCATCATAATAGCTAGTTCACCTGTGGAATATCTGTTAAGTCCTCAGGTTTTAACAGATAAGTATTCTGTATTTCTGAGGTAGTATCTCAAGTGCTACCTTTGCCATGCTACACAGAAAGTTTTAATATGTAACAATCGAGCTTCAATCGAGCTTATAGATATTGCCATTGTATAATCTTCAGGGCGGATCCAGGGGGGGGGGGGGAGGTTTTGGGGCTGAAGCTCTCCTGCTCCAAGTTAATGATATTCATTACTTCTAGCATTTGCATAATAGTATTTATGAGGCAACAGGTAAAACATTAGCAACTTATCAACACCTGATCAACACTTAGCACAAAATGAGGAGTACATGTGTTTGAGGTAATATAAGCCAGACCTTCTGCTTCTAACCTTCAAACTATTGCATCAGCTGCAACAGTACGCATACAGTGTGGCTTTCTATCTGAGCAGTGTTAGTGAGTCTTGCACCAGTTGAATCAGATCTTGTCTAAAAGGGCCTCTATCTCAAGAGAACCTCCCCAAGACCGTGGATCTACGCCAAAATTTTTCTAGCAAGAAGTAAGCTATAGCTAAGTTTATTACCTATGAGACAGAGTGGTGTAACATGACCAGATCGATTTATTGTTTACTTTAGTTCTGAAACCTCAGTACTACCTGGTGGCAGTTCCAGCAGTGCCTCTCTGCTTCATACATCCCATTCAGTCTGGAGTGTGCTGATTCTTTATCATAAGATAACCAGTCTAACTCTCTCATAGCTTGTGCTAAAAGCAGTGCAGTTGCGTTGGTGAGTAGCAGCAAGGATAGTGATGGCAGATGTACCAATTATATTGTTAATGTTAAAGAGAGTGGTATAGGAGGAAGCAGTGGTGTTTTGCTTCAGTTGTTGATGTTGAAGAGAGTGATATAGGAGGAAGCAGTGGTGTTTTGCTTCAGTTGTTGATGTTGAAGAGAGTGGTATAGGAGGAAGCAGTGGTGTTTTGGCTTCAGATTCAAGTGAAATTCATCCTGATGTACATTCGGGAGACTTAGGCAGCAATAATGAAGAAAAAAATTCTTCTCAAAAACCATTTTATTCCAATCGAAGGGTTTCAATTCCTCACACATACCTTCGAAGCTCAGAAACAGCAGTTTCAAAATAGTTGGCTGGACAAGTACAAAAGTCTAACATATTCTCAGTCACAAGATGGCGGATTTTGCTTGTTTTGTGTACTATTTGGGCAATGTGAAGCATCCATAAATGAGTTAGGGGTTCTGGTCAATAGGCCTCTGAAAATTTTAAGAAAGCGATTGAGAAGTTAAATGATAATTTTCTTTCCAAGATAGGAAGTCCCATCAGCTAGCTATTTAGAAAGCAATGGCATTTGCTGCTGTGAAGGAGAACAGAGTGGCTTCCATTGATCAACAAATTAGTTCAAGCCGAGCTGAAATTATTGCTGGAAATAGTTTAAAGCTCCGTTCCATTGCTTCAACTGTCATTTTGTGTGGGACAAGCATTTTCTTTTAGAGGACATCATGAAGAAGGGCTTCAAATAGAATCTGAAAGTTCAGTGAGATGAGGCAATTTCCTATCCTTGTTGATTTTCCACATCGATGCTGGTGATGAAGTTCTCAGAAAACATCTGCGTACTTGTGATCGTAATATGCAATGTAATATGCAATGTACACCAGTAAAGAAATACAAAATCAAATGATTCAAATTTGTGCGTTATTTACAATAAAATTTTACAAAAAATCAGTTCTGTTCTGTTATAGTTGATGAGGTAACTGATTCAGCCAATTGATGAGCAGCTCTCCAAAAGTATTTGATTTGTTGATGGTTACACTCTACAAGAAAAGTGCCTTGGTTTTTTTATGAGTGTACATCTGGTGTCACAGGTGAAGCTACAGCTAGTGATCTGCTGCAGCAGGTGCTATGGCAGTGAAATCAAAAGGAGCAGCTGCACATATCACCAAACAATATCCAAAGGCAGTATATACCCATTGTACTGCACACAGATTGTAGTAAAATGTTGTTGTGTTTGAGAAGTAAATGCAAACTGCTGACAAAGTAGCACACTTCTTTGGAAACTCACCTAAGAGACAGCTAGAACTTGAAGCATGGATTGATGACATCATGGATGGTGAGAAATGGAAAAAAATTGAAAGGGATGTGCCGAATCAGATGGATAGAGTGTCGTGAAGCCTTCCAAATTATTTCTGACTTTAGTCAGTTGTCTAGCGGCTATTGCTAACAGTTCAGCAACCGAGTGGAATCGAGATTCCCGATCTGATGCTCAATCACTCCAACTGGCTCTGTCTCAGTTTTCTTTTATTGTGGCTTTGGAAGCTACACATAGCATTTTAGCTTATACTCAAGGGCTGAGTGTGAAGCTTCAGGATAAGATGTGGATGTAGCATATGCCTATCATGAAGTAAAGAATGTAAAAGGTGTTCTTCATGGGTCAAGGTCAAATGTGAATTCATTTCATAGTTAAATCTACACAAGAGCCCTTAAAATGGCTGGAATGTTGGTGTGGAGTCCAGACCATGTCTAGCTAATAAACAGCAACATCGTCCAAATATCCAAGAATGCAGTGATTATTTCTGTCTAAATCTCACAATTCCCAACCACCTGATCACTGAGCTTGACACCAGGTTTGATGAAGCTTCATCTCATATTGCTGAGTTCATGCTGTACTTCCTTCAGCAAACACAGTGAAGCATCCACAGTGAAGCATCCACAGTGATACACTCAATTGATTCTCTTTTGGGGTTCTATGAAGATGATTTACCACTTCCATCAGCTTTTGATTTTGAGTTTGACATGTGGAAACAAAAGTGGGAAAGTCAGACACAGCTGGCCTCTGAGCTAGATATGTACCCCCCAAATAGCCCTACAACATACAGACAAGGATTTTTCCCCTAACATTTACATGCTTCTGCACATCATGGCCTCACTTCCTCCTGCGAATGTGAACGATCTATTAGGCATGCTAAGATATGATAAAAACACCGCACCATGGGGCAAGAAAGACTGAATGGGTTAGCAATGCTCTACCATCATCAGGATATAGACCTTACTCCTGAAGGAGTTGTCGAAGAATTTGCTCGATGTCATCTGAATCAGCTCATCCAGACATATACACAAGAGTGTGGTTATTGTGTTGACAATTCTTATCAATTTTCTGGAATATTTTGGAACTAAAACAATTGTTTAAAATGGACTTACGAGATACTCATGCTATAGGAGTGTAAAAAATGTGTTTATGATCTTGGAGTTGAATTTCACATTTACAACACATTTTTAGGCTCCCAATTTTGCTTACTACCTTAGCAAAGGATTCAAGGCATGATGAAAGAGTTTTTGGAGATAAAAACTTATGAAAATACCATTGGGTCCCCCATTTAAAAATCAAAACAGCGATCAGAGACTTTAACCATGGAAATATTTTGCTTGCAGGAGCCACCTGATATAGGATTTATCAACTTAGAGCTGTCCTGGAGGAAAGCTGAGTGATGTCAAGCAGACCCCTGGCTAGTGTCATTGTTTTCATATTCTAGTCTCAAGAGCTAGCTACACTGCGAGTTGGTCAAGTATCTGACTCTCAAGACTTGCATGTGTTTTCTCTGACAGTGGCAAAGAGAGATTGTCGGGAAACTGCAACCATTGAAAGGGACAGTTGCTGGGAATAGTCATTGGGGGGAAAATGGAATCCTTAAAGAAGATATCTTCACCCTTTGCCAGTCCTTCCAGGAGGATAGCACAGAAACGTGAGAAGCAATAAAAAACCTCTGGCAAATGCAGAATGTCCCCATCTGCACCATTCTAAAAGGGACAGTTACTGGGAATAGTCATTGGGGGGAAAATGGAATCCTTAAGGAAGATATCTTCACCCTTTGCCAGTCCTGCCAGGAGGATAGTACAGAAATGCACAGAAGCAAAAAAAAAAAACCTCTGGCAAATGCTATATGTGAGAACCTCCCCATCTGCACCATGCTGGCTATAAACCTGAAAACAATATAAAATGCTGTCCTACTCCCTAATTGCACTTGTAACAAGGTGTGCTTATTAACCACGTCTACTATCATGTGGCCAATATTGACGCAATCATCAATTGCTTTCATGAAAGTAAGAATAACTTATATATGTACAGTGGCACGGTATTTGTCGCTGGTCCAGTGCTGGACGAAGTACCCAACATTCATTAGCAAGTCATCCTTCACAGTGACATCATACCATTCGCCATCATTACTCCTCACCTATAAAACAAAGCATATTTTACATTAAAATTCATAATTTGAATATGATACTATTTCATGTTGCACCCAATATTATGTATACCCTAGATATATAAATGAATTCTCGTTGTTATTACCAAATCAAATGATCCAGGAAAACTTACAGGAACACGATTAAGTCTTTGAGTAAATGCTTTCATAATATGCAACGTTCGCTAGTAACATGACTTGTCATTGTTATTGTGAACATAGTACATTGCATCACATTACATCACATGAATAGTATCTAGTTCTATTCAGGCGATGCAATGTGATATAAAGTAATGTAATGGGATTGACATATTGGGAATAAACAGAAATAATATACTAACACAAAAAGGATAACTGCATGGAAAAAATGACATGCAGTGCATAGTTTCTAAGAAACTTAATTAAGCGGGAATATAAACTGGCATCAAAGCAAAATGGACTGGCTAACTGGACACTTCTGTTTTGCAATAAAATCAAGAATTCATTTTTAAGTTTGAGAATTGCACTAAATTAGTTGATTATGTATGTACTGGTTGAAGGCTTCAGCAGTTAGCTACAGTAGCAGTTATAATCACGTGCCCATTACTTAGGAAGGATCTGACCATTAAAAAAAATCTTCATTTTTATGCTGCTGTTTCAATGGACGAAAAGGAGCATGAATAACATGGTCTCCTATGGTTATGGGACAGTGCTAGGGAGGAAATGAAAATATTCTTTGGGAATCTCACTCCTTCTTTGATTGTCCTACACTCCCCAAACAATGAATGAAACCTGAACTGAACTAAAACCTGGTATAAAATCGTCTTATCTATTTTTCTAGTTAGCTTCGCTATTGTGTCTACTTGAAAAATAAAAACAACACATGATTGAAGTGTAAAAGCTCCATAAATGTTTTTCTAGCTATGCATTGTAATTTATAATTTCCCATTGATGATGCATCAGAAAATATACAGAAAATAACATATTCAGATACAGATATAAATTCTAGAGCAAATACACTCGCACAAAAGCATCAGTTATCTATTTTTTTACAACGTGAAATTAATTTACTCGTGGGTTGAAGAGAAATCACAATATGTTTTCATAATGTTAACCGATTAAATGCCATTAGCACCATTTGGCACAAACATGGATATTGTCGGACATTATTTTTCAAACAATGTGCCAATTCTTGGTACACACATGCCCAATACACTGCTCTATTGAATTATTTCCATTTGGACGGGAACAAGAGAGAATGGCTGACGATCGCAACTGCCTTCACAAATGGTCACTTTCTAGCTTTTGCTACTGTTTCTGAAAGTTCTTTGAAAGCTGCACAGGCGCCTATGCTTTCCAGGAACCATTGTGAATAAATTCCTTCATCTTTTGAGCAAAGATGCACCCCTGGATGCAGTAAATTTTGTTGCAGACAGAGTGACATAGCGTTGCATAGCTCTTGTTTGCTTACTTCAACGGAAATGATTCTTACACCAAACTGCAGCTTATTCTATCTGCATTCTATAATTTGTGAGAAGTTTATTCTTGAAATTATAAAACAAACCACACATAAAACCGGTGTTCAATCTGAGTTTGTGTGATAGCACATAGTCCATTATGGCATACTGTGTAGGGGGGGAAACAAATGCAAGAGTAGACTAGTGAACCTGGGTAAAACAGTGACTCCTTCAACCTTTAACTATGATGTAAGCAAACATACTTGAAGCCCAGCTTTTTCACTGGGGAAGAGAATTGTCAGTGTCCCATAGTCGATATGCGGATGCATTCTTAACTTCACCTCATCTGGAAGTTTGGATGACGGGGGCAGAGGGGGATAATAGAGCAGTCTTGTGGAACTGAAGTTTTTCTCAGAGCCATGTCCGATACAACTGTGCATGCGAGTTAAATATTGGTGGTCCTGGATAATTATTAAGAAAGTGCGATTGATATACCACTTACTAGAGGCACATCCACACAACATGCAATGAGGTCTAGTATATAGCATAAAAACAAAGCAAAACTGTAACATTCCAATTCCGTATGGCCATGCCTTAGGTGTACCCATTTAATTCCTCATGTTAATTCCTCATGTTTTAGTCCTGTTCACATCATTTGTCCTCTAAAGCAGATGTGAGTGCCACATGTATATATATAAACTGTAGTTTCATTACTACCAATCCAGGCATTTTAAATTTATCCCTCTGAATATTAAATGCTTTTTACTTATGCATGCCATACTGAAATGAAACTGAATGGAATCAGATGATTTTTTTACGACTTTAACTAATTTATATACTGAGTACCTTCAAGTCCAAAGCGTATCCAAGCATTTCAATAATTTTGAGTCCCAATCTTTTCCCTTCATTGTAAATTGCTGCAATGCTTTCTCCAAACTCGGGAAACTCCTCATCAGGAATATTCTACAATATGTTATATATAACAACAAAGGCAACAAATAAAAAATAAAGTTGGGATTTTATGCTAATACATTTTTTTATAGGTTTTGGTATACACGCAATCATCTACACATTATATGGATTGTTGCAACCATAGCAGCTTCGTAGTTATGCCTTGGAGTTAGTCTACTTTTTTCAATAATAATAACCTCTTTTGCTTCATGCTGTAACTTTTCTCTGCTTCCAAGTTAGAATTTTAAATAGAAAATAGGAACTTTCCTCGAGGTCTTTGCACCAGCTAATAGACTACAGGAATTCAAATATATAAGAGGAACTTACTTTTAACTTCAATGAGATTCCCAAAAATCAGATAGGACTGTAAATACTTAAAATATTAAACGACAAATAATATCTTAACTCTGTCTGTGTAGTGCACTTTTCAAGACTTTATTGAACCAGCATGACTTTATACTGAGCCAATGTTTAATTTAACAGATGTAGGCACTAACTAAATAATGCACTCTGTTGATCTGCAAGAATTAAATGAATACTCTGCATAACTATTTTTAAACCAAAAGGGTGAAGAGTGGAAATTGAGTTAGCTCCATGATAGCTGGTTAAAGAAGGAGCTAATCTCATGAGCCAGACTAAGAAAAATTCGGTCTCTTGAGCCAGGAGATGACGATACAAATCTTTTGAGGTGGACTAAAGAGTAAGCAATGACCTCAAGTATTGTCATGATACACTTCACATCTCAAAATATGTTCCTTTACTAGACTCCTTCATGATAGAAACCCCCATTTCGTCAAAGATCAGATCGATGGGAACTTAATGCTAGGTCATGCTGGCAATTCTTGCCTCAATATTTTATGAAATACATTCTCTTTATGATATATTTGCATTACCAACACTTTTTGAAAGACCGTGAGACCAGTGCCTCACAGAGAGGTACCATAAGGATGCTTAAAAAATATGGTAAAGAGGAGCACTAAACAGCTTGTTGTGTGTTGAAGCTGAACAATCAGAACTTATACTATGTTCACCTACACTGTTGTTCAAGGAGCAAACATCAAATGCCTCCATCAGGTCTCCAGGAGAATTGTAATTCTCTCTACAGTAAAAAGAAATCCTAATTTGATTTGCTAGTACATTCTAATTACCAATCCAACCATACTTGAATATTACAATAACCTTCTCAAGAATCAACTTGAAATTGTATTCTCTCAACGTTTTGACTAGCCTTCATCAGGAATAATGAGATGCTAAGACTCGCATGAGCCTGCTATATACCAGTACCTAACTATCCACCACGTGTTACTGGCACACATGTCTAGCACGTGAACTGGATGTAAAAAAAAATTAATAAAAAAATTATAATAAAATTAAATAAAAAATTAAATAAATAAACAAACAAATAAATAAATATAAAATATATAATTCTGCTTATTTTGATAGGCCTGGGGCAATGTTATCTGAGGACAAAAATCAATAGTGTAGCCATAGTGTAGCCATTGTACCATAATCCTGTTGGCAAAATTAATATAAAACTTAATTCCACCACCTCAGTGATAAAGCGAGTTTTGAAAACTTAAAATTGGAACAACATATCGTCACCTAGTCAATTATAACCAAATTACCATTACACTTACCTCTCCTGACCAAGACAAATATATCCATTGTGTCCAGAAAACTTCTCCTTGTCACTACAGTAAAGATATTTCTTCTTCAAGTGAAGTGGCAGCTTGAAGAAGTTCAATGACTCAGACTTGGCCTTCGCAATCTTTATGAATCATAAACAATATCCATGATGACTCTGCACAATTTATAATCATCCTATTTTGGAGTGGGGGAACCGTATATACTTTACTTCACACTGGTTGCTTCTTCAGAGATCAAGAAGAAAAAAGAAAAAATTCTGCACTAAAACTCTCCCTCATAATCCTCCCCTTCCCACGCTCCATAATGTTGGTAAGAAATAATAAAAAATATACTTTCTGATACATGCATGTACTGATACATGCATGTATGAACAAGTATACATGTAATATTTGAGTAGCTGACATCTTCATGATGCAAGTATCAGAGTCTTCAATATTTTGGAATATAATTCCTAGGAAAACCACCCCAAAGAATGGTTCACAGACAAAACTTTACCTTGCACTTGCCAAAGATTTACTATTACCTGCTGTCCTTATTCCCGAAGCTCAGTGGTAAGAATTTAATTGGTAACTTGTTGACAGACATGCCAGACTTAACTCAAGTTTGTGCATACTCGCCATGTGCCATTAACCAAACTAATAAGAATTAACTGCTATAAACAGATGGCCTGATAGGGCTATGACTTCTTAGCTCTTGTGATGATATTGAACTGCAGAGATTTCAGTTATAAGCAAGATAGACGCGGAGGCCTAAAGATTTAGCAATTTCTGCCCAAGTCTTTTATTAGAGACCTATAATTGATTCTTCTACCACATGTTCAAAAGCAGGCTTATAATGAGCATAAGGCAATTGTCTAATCTGGACATTTTCCAGTGTAAAAAAATTGTATTTGAACTGTGCATCTATAAAGTAATAGCTGCAACCTCACATTATTGAGCCACCATTCTGGATAAGGGAGATGTCTTCCTTCCGAAGATTCCTTTTTTACCCAGGAACTCTTCATTTGAGTTCAAGTTGCTGCATTTTCCTGTCATTTCTCCTCCTCCACCAAGGAAAATAAGTCCATCAGCCAGATACTAATTACAGCATAGCAATTATTAAACTAGAAAGACTGTAGCATGCAATTGATAAAAAGTGATGATTAGTCTGCCTGATATCACCAAATCTTGCCCCCCCCCCCCCCCCACAATAAAATAAAATAATCTCTGAGCATTTTACAAAAATTGGACATTATTTAGGTAGCTATGGGGACAGAAAAAAATGTTAGGGGACCTATTTTACCTAACCACCCATTCGGTTGTAACCAGGTAGCTCAATGGAGAACCACCTCACCAACTGTAACTGGCCTTGCAAATGTAAAAGCTCTAAATTTATAGCTAGGATTCATTAGAACTAGAACTCAAAAACAAGAAGCTGAAGATAGGTAGAATTGGCTCCATTGAAAAGAAGAATTCTCTAGTACACTATGACATAATACAATCAAGAAATCCCTCTGGAGGCCTCCTTTCTCAAAGGCAAAGCGATTCAGAGTATTTCCTAGTGTGAATATTTGCCTATGCAGCCTTCCTCACCAAAATAGCTTCCATAAACTAAACAGTAGCAATTAGCCATAAAGATGGTGTCAAAGATGGTAATGATAGTTGGCAGTTTGTGATTATATGCAGTTGCAAGGGACAAGGTACACAATGCGAGTGCATACTAGTTGGTAATTCTACATAGGGAAGACCTGAATGAAAGAACACTGTAAAAAGTATGCTAAAGAGATGTCTGTAATTGCTGAACAGGCCTGGGGCAATGGCCATCCTATTTTGTGGGAGGAAGTCACCATCTTAGACCAGGCCAGGAGACAAGAAGGGACTACTAGTGAAGGAGGTGCATATGGTTTAATAATGGAATGGACTTACATGGTGACCCCTCTCAAGAACCTGAACTTGAACCACTACCACCATGATTTTTAAATATATTTACGTATTTTTTAAATTTTATTTGTCTGTCTCTATCTATTATCTATCTATCTATCTCATCTATTTATGTATATATTTCTCTATCTATCTATCTACCTATTATCCACTTATTATTCGTTGTTAGTAGTATTACCTGTACAGGTTTTAATGTTATTATTTCATTTGTCAATAGTATTTTCTTCTTTGTTTTATTGTTATTATTATTATTATCTATACTACGTTGTATAATATTTGTCCATCCATCCATTAGTGTTTCATGGCTACAAACGTGCATGCATTTAAACCATCCTTGACTACGGGAATCATGGAGAATCAGCCATTCTGTGTATGTGGGTCATGGTTATATGCATAAGAAATTCTGAAATTATTTCTTTGTCCTAGACTATATATAGGGAACCAAAAAGAAAGTGACCGCAGAATGGCTACTCCATGACCTATACAGGTTACAAGAATAACTCTACAGGTCTAACAAAAACAAGGAGAAGCTTCAGCAGAGAGCAGAACGAGGAGAGATGCAGCAAGTGAAATTATGCACTGTAAGAAAAAGAGCATATTTGCTGTTTATTATGTATAAAATTAGGGCACTAATGAAATTCCAAAAACAGCACAATGGATCCTATAGAAAAGAATCAATAGACTATAGTACAGTGGTAGATTAGGATCCTCTTAAAAGAATCATGATTTGTCAATATTTTGAATAGACTATAGCATAATGGCAGATTAGGATTCTCTTGAAAGAATCAACCTAAACACCATAAAATAACCTTTTAACCAGAAGGCAAAACATTTTATACTGTGTAGATTCTTGCTAGTTACTCCCTTCATTGCTGCCTCATCCAGTCATGTGCATTAAACATGTGCCAGGGGGTTTGCATCACACGGTGGACAGCTAGCTACTGGTATATGTCAACTCTTGCAAGTCTTAGCATCCCTTTATTCCTGATGAGAAGGCTAGAGCTCCTAATAGGCTATGTAAGCTGAAACATGGTGTGAGCAAATTTTGGTTGATTATCAAGAAAATCATTACCTATTTCCACAGTGATGTAAACAAGGGATCTAATTTGGTCTGCAACTAGCTATATTAGCAGAAGGAAATTGGATGCACATAAGGTGTTCCTCTTTCACTGTTATGGCCGACATACTTGCTTCTTTCCAAGTTCTTGATCTTGACTTGCTCAAGGCACCATTCTTGTGCATATGTGTGTGTGTGACAGAGAAACAAGTCAACTAGTGTGTACAGCATCTTCACCTTCACAACACCAGTTGGTCGGGTGAAGAGCCATCTTTAGCAGAGTCCTTTTCTGAAGGACAAGTCCTCCCTAACAGAGGTGAGCAACAGTATTGCCAAGCTATCTTTTTCGCCATGATGCCAAGGACATCTCACAAAAAATCAACCAAGTACACAATCATACCTTTGGAAGACTCAGGGAAAGAGGTGTCATCCTTAGGAGAAGCAACAGAGAGCTCATTAGACTCAGCACTTGCCAAGGCTCCAGCAAGAGATGACATCAAGAGTACAAGCTTCTTGCCACTTACTGACACCACCAGTATCACTTAGGTAATGAAGTCTTATCTCGGGTTGGCTTACCAAAAACATTCATGACATTTTTTAGGCCTAACCTTCCCACTACTATGTGGAGCGGGGAGGGCAAAACTGACAGAGAAGAACCTGTTATTATCAAATTGTTCACAGTAGACATAGGCAGGTTGTACTGGTGCTCAAACTAAAATAAATAATTCCACGCATTAGTTTTATACCAAACCTCTGGTCATCCTTTGCTGATCTTGCCCAGCACATTCTCAGGGATACTGCAAAGTTTCTGTGACTACTTCCAGCACAGAGAGTGTGCCATCATCTTCCTGAATGAGGCCTTAGCTATGACCGGTTGAAGGTAGCCACGTGCATCCAATATGAGGTAGGCTTCTTGATTGCCTTCCTCAGCGCAAACTAAAGGCTAGTCAACACTGCATAAGTTAGAGCACATTAATGCATATAAATATGCATTGGTCGCATCCACACTGAATTCAAATAAGAATATTATCGTAATGCACATTGATCTGGTCCACCTCGATAGTTGAGTCGAAAAGAGAATAACAATGTTCAAATAACTATGCGAGTGTGCGTTGAATTTCATCACTTGCATAGTCGCAATGGCTGCAGGTTGGAATATCTGAGCTAGATATATACTTTCCGTGGCCAGCAGCCTAACTAGCTAGCTAGACGAGCTACATAGCTAGAGAACAGTTGCTACGTTTATACATATCCTGCATTTGCACTTCTGATGTTTGTGCAGTTGCAACCTTCATTGGTTCTGCATTTCCCTCAGCTCTCTCCTCTTTCTTCTTTGCAACAAAATGTTTCCTGCACATCTGTAGGTAGCTGACCAGCAAGAAAAGAATGCAAAAAAAATCTTTTTAACTATAGATATAGTATATAATTTTGAAATAACTTTCTCCCGACTTAACCCTCTCACTGGCATAAGCGACTTAAGTCGCGAAAACGGATTAACTGCGACGAAAAAATTCGTAAAAAATTAACCGTTCGTGGTATTAACTTCAAAACTTGCACGAATATGCCTAAAGCATGCCTCTAATATATCCCTGAATATCTGGAAAATACGGAATGAGGAAAGGGAAGTAAACGTGCCAGAAAACATCACTTCCGGTTAATTCCCGGTCTCGAAGAAGAAATGGCGACCCACTTTAGTACAGACGAAGCGTTAGACTTCCTATTTGAGGATGACTTCGGCCTGTCCGAGATTGACGTTAGTGAAGGAGAGGAAGAAGGTGCCTGTGCTTACCTGGGAAGTGGCGTAGTTGACGGTGATGCTATGGCAGCTATAACAGAAGCTGTTGGCACCGACCACGAAGCAAGTTTTCAAAGTATAGATCACCCTACTCTGCCAAGCGAAGCTTCAGATGATAGCGATGGTCATGAAGACTTCCCCCAAGGTAAGAATAGATAAGAGTTGTATAGTAAAGCCTAGTAACTAGCATAATAATAAGAACTATTTCTCCTGGGAAGGTAGTTTCACTCATGGAGCTGGAGGAGGATGAGGAAGCAGCAGAGGAGAAGACAGGGTTGGAGGAGAGGTTATTATTTATATACACATATATATATTTTATAATGTAGCACTATGTGTTTGTCTGTTATGCTGATGCAGACCTTCACAGTGCCAAGGGCATTGCCCTTTTATTTTTTATCTATATTCATTTATAATTATGTTATGCACACTTTGCACATACTTTTATTTATTTTTCAGTACTATGGACCCTAGCCCTTACTTCCTCTTTGTTATGATTTTCACATCTTTGTGGTTTGTTATAATTGACCAAAAAATGTTGTTGACAAATAGTAACGTTGACTAGCTAACATTGCTGATTTCATCGAGCTGAAATAGCCTTTTTCAACCTATAATGATATTCACATCTTTGTGGTTTGTGTATAATCAACCAAAAAATTGTTGTTGACAAATAGTTGTTGTTGTTGACCAAAAGTTGACCGGCTAACATTGCTGGTTTCATGTGTAATATGAAATTGAGATGATATAAACCCGATATAAACCGTTATATTTTACTTCCTGTCTCTTATAACAATATTCACATTTCTGTGGTTTGTTGCTAAGCAACTAAAATTTAACATAACGTCCCTTCGTGCATCAGCTATCACCTGATATATAGTTGTTGGGTACTTGTCTTCATGTGGTCCTCTATTTTTTTAAAATGTGAAATTGTGTCAATTTTTGTAAAAAGTCCTCCGTAAATCTGCCAGTGAAAGGGTTAACTAGGCGTGATTAATTGACTTCATACCGGTTATTTCTGTGCAGGTGTGGACAGGACAAATGTGCATTGACTTGAAGAGTTTTTCCTTCGGACTCAACGTACAAGGGGGAAAAATACCATTTTTACAAAGTGTTAAAAAACTGTGGTTACGACTTTGAAGCTCCATCCATGGATTCTGCCACTTCTTTCCATGTACTTCAAAAGAGCTCTGTTTGTGTGCTCTCTATTTACACAAAAAATTGTTGCACACGTATAACCACGACAAAGTTAGATGCCGTCTAAGTTGGGGAACTAAAAAATTGCATACACACACGGAGGAGAGAGTGCCTGATTTTGGAACACATTTTCCTCCAGATTGCCAAGTGCTAGAAAGCTGAAATTAGCACCAGTGGCTAGAGGAAGCCCTACTCTATAGAACATCATTAGGTAATAATTTGTTCAAGCGTGTGGATGGAAAATGAATTTGGTTAAAATTCTTTTTCCAACCGCCTGTGCTTGACAACGTACTCAAGTTTTAGTTGAAACAAATGGTTGTATAGAGTAAGACTTCCTCTAGCCACTGGTGCTAATTTCAGCTCTCTATATAGCACTTGGCAAT
The DNA here is from genome assembly GCA_028752905.1 of Cladorhizidae sp. MBARI D1340-BT2. Classification (NCBI taxonomy): domain Eukaryota; kingdom Metazoa; phylum Porifera; class Demospongiae; order Poecilosclerida; family Cladorhizidae; species Cladorhizidae sp. MBARI D1340-BT2. Next base: position 34,368,015 of record JAQNBH010000007.1, on the reverse strand, counting down.
CTGGAGAAAAATGAGTTCCAAAATCAGGCAAACTCATCTCTGTGTGTGTATCTAGGGAGAAGCATTTTTTTGGCAGAAACACAAACAAAGCACACCAGTTTGTGTTGACTGACGTGTAATCACTCTGATTATAAATATTTTGTGAGATATATTTTCATAGTTGGCTCCACCCACAAAAATGATTTAACTAATGGAAATATCCCAAACTACGTTATATTGGATTGGATGATAGAATCCTGCTGTACAGACATTGTGTCAGCATGGGAAAAACAAAGGGTTGTGATGTGACATGAACAGTCACAGAGAAGTTAACACCCTAATGATTTGCCATGGATTCCAACAAAAGGTCAGACATCCTGAAGCTACTTAGTTTTAGCGAATGAAAACACTCATTTTGTAAAGTAGGGCTTACTCTTGCCACTGTCAGTAATTTCAACTGTCTAGTACTTTACAATAAGGAGCCACAATTGCAGAGAATTCAGGCATGGCTTTTTAGTTCCCCAACTTAGACGGCATCTAACTTTGTCATGGTTTACCTGTGTAACAATTTAGTTCAAAAGAGAGCACACAGAGAGAGTTATCTTTTAAACTATATCAAGTTCATAGAGTGAAGTGTGAAGAATCTATGGAGCTCTAAAATCATAACCATACATTTAGTTGGGGCCGTAACCATAAACTGGCAAGTGTTAAAAAACAACACTTGCGGTTACCAATTATAGCTTCATAAATTCTGCCAACTTCATGGTATGGGCTTGATATATAGCTCAATAGACAGGTCTCTCACTGTGCTCTCTTTTGATAGTAAAATATTTTTCATAGGTATAACTACAGCCAAGGTACTGGAGCTAAAGTGGGGGTATTTCAAAACATGAGTGCCTGATTTTGGAACACATTTTTCGCCAGATGCATAGTGCTAGAAGTGCTACAGAGCTGAAATTAGCCAGTGGCTAGAGGAAACCCTACTGACTTGTTTCATTAGGCGATAAAACTTGAGTATGTGGTCAAGCACACGTTGGAAAAGGAATTTGGTTAAAATTCTTTTTTCAACCGCACACTTGACCACGCTTTACCACATACTCAAGTTTTGTGCCTAATGATGGTGTATCGAGTAGGGCTTCCTCTAGCCACTGGTGCTAATTTCAGCTCTCTATAGAGCACTAGGCAATCTGGAGAAAAATGTGTTCCAAAATCAGGCACTCAGGTTTTGAGATACACCCACTTTAGCTCCAGTAAATTGGCTTGGGTTATACCCGTGAAAAAAATTTTAGTATCAAGAGAGAGGTCTATTATATATCGAGTCCATACCATGAAGTTTGCAGAATCTATGGAGCTATAAAGTGGTAACCACAAGGGGTTTTTAACACTTGGTTACGGTCCCCCTTAAAGGGGTGACAGTTGCATTTTAGGGGGGAGGACTATACAATTATTTTACTTGTGGTTACCACTTTATAACTCCATAGATTCTGCAACCTTCATAGTATGGACTTGATATATAGCTTAAAAGATAGGTCTCTCCGTGTGCTCTCTTTTGATACTAAAATATTTTTCATGTGTATAACTATAGCCAAGTTAATGGACCTACAAGTGGAGGGAAGCTCAAAAACCAGAATGCCTGATTTTGCCGCATAAATATCTCCAGATTGCCAAGTGATAGAGAGTTGAAATTAATATCAGTGGCTAGAGGAAGCCCTACTCTATACAATGAGTGTTTTCATTAGGAGGTATAAGTAAGTGGTCAAGCGCCTGTTTGTAAAATGAATTTCGTTAAAATTTCATAAAATTCATTTTCCACCCGGCGTGCTTTACCACTTACTTACATTTTGAAGCTCCTGTTGAGCAGGAGGAAGACGACCCATAAGATGGAAACATTGTGACTGTGACATCAGGAAATGGTAGCACTTACACGTTGGGAGAGGAGTTGACACCTGTTCAATGACAGCAAGTTGAGAGACTAATTGAAGCTTACCAGGAAGTAGTTTCTGATAAATCTGGCCGGACTGACGGAACAGAATAGTGTATCGACACCAGAGATTCTGTGCCATTCAGTACTAGACGACTTAATTCAGTGACTGCAGATGACCCTTACCAGATGCCACACATTTAGAGCTTGTTAAATCAGGTGGGGTGGGCCGAGTTCATCATAACAATGGATTTAGCCAAGGGATATTATCAGGTGCTGGTGAAGGGGGGTGGATCAGGACAAGACTGCATTCATCTCACCCTTTGGAAAGTTTGGATTTACAAGAATGCCGTTTGGGTTGAAGGGTACCTTCAGCACCTCATGGATGGAGTCTTGACCTACATAGATGATATTGTGACCACAGCCAGGACTGGCAGAGCCACCTGTATCACGTGACTGAGGTGTTAAGGATGTTTTAGAAAGGAAGAACAGATGGTGAGAGAAAAATGTCAGTTCGGTATGAAAACTTTTACCTTTTTGGGTCATGTTGTAGGGAAGAGGATGGTGGTGCTGGAAGAGGCTAAAGTGGCAGCTATCCGGGGATTTGAGCGCCCCAAAACTAAGTCTGATGTGAGGGCTTTCTTGGGCCTTGCCGGTTATTACCGGAGATTTATCCCGGCATTCAGTGGAGTGGCAACCCCTCTCTCTGACCTGACAAGATCCATTCCTCCAAACCGTGTGACATGGTCTGCAGCATGTGAGAAGGCATTTCGACAACTGAAGGAAACATTGAGCTGGTTCATTGTACAATCGGATGCCTCTGAGCGGGGGCAGTTCTGAGCCAATGTGACGCAGAGGGAGTTGAGAGGCCAGTGGCATTCTTCTGCCGGAAGTTACTGCCTCAGGGAAAGCAGATACGCCACCATAGAAAAAGAGTGCCTTGCTATAGTGGAGGGGCTCAAACACGTCCAAATTTATCTGTTGGGAAGGACATTTCTGATTCAGACTGACCACAGGGCCCTTCAATATTTGCAGACCATGAAGTCGACCAATCAGCGCCTGATGAGGAGGGCATTGCTGCTACAACAGTTTCAATTCACCTTGCCGTATCAACCGGGCTCAGAAAATGACAACGCTGACAGTTTGTCCAGGCAGGCTTGGAATAACCAACAGCAACTTGCGCCTGATGACCCAAATTTGCACCCCTATTGTGTGGCTGAGTTGAAAAATGATGAACAATGAGGTGGCACTCACATGGTGTATCAGCCCCGGCTTGACCCTTCTGCATGGATTGACGGCCCAATGCTTGGAGAAGGAGGGGGAGATGTTAGGGAAAGTCATCGCTGGCAAGAGACTTAGTAAACATTCCTCACATATTCGTTCACACATTAGACTTGTAGATTAGTGCCGTTCATGCAGTTTGTGATTGGTTATTGCGGTCACTAAATGTCTTAGTTAATTTACCATATAAAGTCATCGCTGGCAAGAGACTTAGTAAACATTCCTCACATATTCGTTCACACATTAGACTTGTAGATTAGTGCCGTTCATGCAGTTTGTGATTGGTTATTGCGGTCACTAAATGTCTTAGTTAATTTACCATATAAGGTCATCTCCCTTGGAGGGAGGCTAACCTATTTAAAGGAGGTTGATCTCTGGAGTTGATTGGTGGGCTGAGTGTAGAGTCGTGTAATTTTGGTTCCTGTAGAGCAGAAGCCTTGAACGATGACAATTGATCTTAGTTACTCTAAGAATCGAGTTGTATATCATAGAGAGACAGCATAGTCTAGCCTGAGAGCTAGATAGTACATTGGTCGTGAGAGAGTTGTTAGGGTTTGCACAGGCCAGCTACTAGCGAGACTGTGTAGTGCTTACAACCAGCAACGCAGCTGAATTTTTTCTTCCTAATGGCATCTAGGTATATATATCACTAGTGAAGCATTGACAGCACTTTTTGATGATAAATTTGGGCTATCAGGTGGTGAACTGAGCAATGATAAAGGAGCAGTCTCTGCTTGCTTGTGGGAAACAAGCTTGAACCATGCTCAAGACAAGACACTGAGTAGAGAAATACATAGAATCAGCGTGAGTGATGATTCCTTTGACACTTGCCAGCTTTAGCACAGAAATAGAGAACGAAGGAGGAAGTGGAGAAATCAATGAGACTGTTCATGGTGGTAAGCCTAAACTATGTATAGCAGTGACTAGAATCTATATCTTGAATTTAGCAGAAGAGAGCCTACAGCAAAACACTGGATAACTGGAGGTTGTGTCTGTGTTGTGTATGTGTGTATGTGTGTTTGTGTGTGTTTTGCAGATGCATCCAGTCAAAGTACAAATACCAGTTATTCCTCTGGTGTGTCGGATCCCCCAGCCATGCAATAGCCTGTATTCATTTCTGACTTGTTACTAGGCAACCAGTTTCAAGGAGACATTAAACCCGATATACAACTACCTTTATAGCTGAGTTTCTAGAAGTCACAGGTGAAAGAGTTCTAAGTTTGTCAAAGCACTTAGCTATAATATGAGTTAAAGGAAATTGGACGCACATAAGGTCTTAACAATGTCACCAGGTGAGCTAAACTGATTATTACCCAAAGGTCACATCTAATCACCGTATACATAGTCTGGTTCCAATGTAGCTGCCTGACGAGTGTTGGGGGTTTTGGGGGGAAATTTTAAAATTTACTTTTTTGTAAGCTTAAGATCCACTGAGTCCAAAAATGAATGTTCACAAAAATTATGCGACCCTTCAGAGTCCATAATGGATTTTTTTTTAATGGCTACCTTCTCAGGCTATTGTCTCCCCAATATAATGTTCATTATTCAGCACACTGTGACCATCTTGAAATCCAAGATGGCCACACAATGATACTAATATTCATAGTGATAGAATAAACCCATCCCAATCGACCAGAATCATAAAAGTATATAGTTCTATTATACAATGCCACAAATTTTTCCAAGCATGAGATCGTTGGAAGGTAAATTTCAATTCTTGTGCTGATACATTGTGGCGTGGCTACTTATATCATGAATTGCAGAATCATGAAGGCAGACAGCACATTTCGAATATTAATTCTGGCAAAGAAAGAATGATTGGGGACTATGTTACTGAGCCAGAATCTATCCTCTAATATCAAGGACCGTGTTTAAAATCCTGGAAAGACATTACAAAAAAGTGTATAGAGGAAAGAGCTCAGCAAGTGATCCTGAGTACAGGAACTTGGAAAATATAACTCCAAATTTCACTGTACCGAATTTTTGTTGCCCACAAAAAAAAAATTACGCACAGAAAAATAACATGCACAATTTTTTTTAAACCCATTTCAAGAGAAGCACAAAACTAGAGGCCAATGTCACCGGATATTTGGGGATTCTCAGAGAATATGGGAAACACATGCCAAATACACTAGTGGATTTGGCATCCCCTCACGGAATTTGGCACCCCTTGTGTGCATATTACTTCCACAGGCTCGGAGCTTGTGTAATAAAACCCAGACAGAAAGCGTAATGACGTATAACAAGGGGCCATGGAGGTCAGAAGTAACTTGTCTGTCGCAAAGCCATTGATGTCTAGGGAGTAATGAATGTAAGTGAAGGCCCTACAAATCATAGCTTGTGAAGAGGGTGGAAGAGTACCACGATGCAGAGTTTTTAGAAACTGAATCGGATATTGTGTCATGAAAGGATTTCAAAGAAAAGCTCAAGTGCCTACTTTATCTTCCCAGCCCTAGGTCCAGCCTATCTTAGCCTCAGCCATTCCTAGCACTAGCCCTAGCTCAGTTACTTTGCTGTTGCCATCAACACCAATTCCTTGATAGAGTGTTGTGTGGTATGCCAAATAATCTGAATGGGAGTGCCACATAAACTAGGGTGTTTGGCTCAGGGGTGCCAAAAAGTGGGGATGCCCAATTCCCTGAGACACTGGTTCACAATATCCTGTTACTAGGTAAGCAATGCATCAGTTTTGTGGCATTGTGAACATGAAGTTGCATTGTGTCATTCAATAGACTAGATTTCTATTCATTTGGTCCACTTGTCCACCAGAAGACGAGTATTGTGGTGCATGACTTTTTGTATATCCATAGTCTTTTTGGATATAATTGTGGTTCGAGTGCACAGCCTGAGCTGGCAGTATTTTATGCATGGTAAGCAGTAGGCTAATGTTTTCTATAGCACTGTGTACATCACCATGAGGATTAAATCAGTTTAGCTGCTGCCCTAGCCTTAGCCCTGCACACCTGTTTGCTTTGGAACTTCTGACATTTTGTGGGGCTCAAGGCAAGAGTGTGCTCGCAAATCACTTTGTGCATCTTTCCAATTTTTTGGGTTATCAACAATTGATGCTCTTTGCACATGTACAGGTTTGACAGGAAAAAGCACACATGATAGTCAATCCTCGTTAGCCCAGTAAGAAATAAATGGGTAGATTTTAAACCATTCATGCTGGCAATACTCTGCTTCTTAATACTATCTTTGTCCTTATAAACTTTATCTGGAAATTTAAATTTTTTGTCTGGACATCTCTCTTTGAGAGTAACAGTTTATCTGGTAAGGTAGAACTTCCAGGTATCACTGATATCAATAGGCTCACCCACCAGCTCTGGCCCTCACACTAATACTGGTCTGAACTATATCCGTAGAAATATCTCCATCTTGTCATTTGCTAAAGGATCATCATCAGGTCTCAGTGCAACCCCCCCCCCCCCCCCCCCCCCCAGTGGCAGGGACAAAGATATGCACTGTGACAGCTGTCAATCTCGGTGTGCAATATGTCATCAGTGAACTTTGTTAGTTGATTATCACTAGCCAACCACTATAGACAAACTAAGCTTATAGTGTTGATTATGACAGACTATTGACATAATTAACACTATAGACAGTGTTGATTAATTTTTAAAAAATGACAAATTTTAGGAGGTGGGGGAGCCAACCACTATAGACAAACTAAGCTATAGTGTTGATTATGACAGACTATTGACATAATTAACACTATAGACAGTGTTGATTAATTTTTAAAAAATGACATTTAGGAGGTGGGGGTGGGAGGCAATCCTCTCCCCGTGCCAACCTAGGGCTTAATATTATAGTTCTGATCTGTACAGCATTGATGTCTTCATGATGATAGCTAGCTAGGATTGGGACATGAGGAAGTACACAAATGATAGTTAGACATTCTTGTAAGCAAATCCACCGGTACATGTGCAAAAAGAAGAGTGTGGTATTAGTGATTGTGGCGAAGATCTTAGCTATAGTTGGGAGGCCAACCATCTAACATCGCTGTCAAACTACATCATCATAAATGTGAAAAAGAGTTCTTCAAGTAAGAGAAAAGGAAGGAAAAGTCACTCATAGGAGAGAGTAAGGCAACAAGGTTATCTACAAAGACAAAAACTAGGATAACAAAGTCGATCTCACCTTACAACACCTTTCTGTCAAAAAAACATTACAATAAATCGAGAAATACGCAGAGACCGGGATGCATTTGAATGCCGTACTTAGTCATTTTTCTAGTTCTTCTTCAACTTAACCTGCTATAGCCTGTGAGTGAAGCGATGTTGAGAGTGTACTTTGGAACAAGCAGACCATTTTTAGCTTAAATACTAGCTGATAGCCAGAGTAAAATCTGGCTGACAGTGGTGGTGCTAGAACAGAAAATAGTTATGATGACTTTCTCGATGACCAACTTGAATAACCCCATTTGACTTTTCGGCCGATGCTCTAGCCTTCATCATTATGATGCTCTACCAGACCAGATCTAGCTATAATGTCAATTCAAGTTGATTACCAAGTTAGTCATTATAACTAGTGTCAATTGAGAGTTAATTGAGAGAAAATAGTTACTAATAACACAGACAAAGATATAATGTGCTCTTTCCATTCTGATTATTCATTCTCACAAATAGTTTTGTGAGATATATTTTCATAGTTGACTCCACCCACAAAAATGATTTAACTAATGGAAATATCCTAACTATGTTATAATTATTGGATTGCATGATAGAATCCTGTGTACAGACATTGTGTCGGCATGGGAAAACCAAGGGCTGTGATGTGACATGAACAGTAACCACAGAGAAGTTAACACCTTAATGATTTGCCATGGATTCCAAGACATCCTGAAGCTATGGAATCAATAATCTTGTCAAAGGATACAGCTGTACTTGGCAATAGACTACACGTGATACTTACCTATTTCAGGGTACTCAGTTACATATCCCATCAAACCAATTTGGGAGAGGCCAGATCTTTTAAAATCACTGCTAGTTTTCCATGCTGTGACCAGTTCTGATAACACTGCAAAGTTGGTTGGTTTCCACAAGTCAACTTTATTTAAAGTTTTAAATGGAGACTGATGAAAAGGTCACCAGTGCCTTGGTCAGGCTCAGTGTAGAGAATGAGGGCTCTGAGGGTCAGTTTCTGGCACTTAAAGCATTTGTCTAAAATGCATTCAGGCCTACAAGTGACACAATGGACAGAATTCCAGACCTGAGTTGCTATATGTTTCCCAACATACATGTATGGCTGAAGCCTCCTACATCAGACACACTCACGGAGCACTTTCTTAGAGCCCTAGTTCATGCCTGAATCTTGGATCAAGCTCATGTGGCTATTCCTGCTCTAATGGATATTATAACGCTGGAAATACTGATATTCCACCCAATATATCTGCAGGCCTTCCTGCTCCAGTAGCAAACATTGAGCTAGTCCAGTGCAAATGCAGGCTGGACTGCTCATACATACACTGCTCTTGCCATAAGAAAAGGTTGGTATGCACAGAGCTTTGCCAATGCCCACCTGATTGCCATAATTGGAGAAACAATGAACAAACATTGGTGGTAATGATACATATTTTGTGCATTGATAGAATATATTCGATGACATTCTTTAATCCTTCACAAAATGTAGTATTTGAATAAAGAATCAAGAGAACGTGATTACGTTTTATGAAGTTGGAGGCAAATATATGTCAAAATGGCAGCCATCTTGGATAGAACTGCATGTTGTATCAATTTCTAGATCAGTTAGTAAAATTCCTGACTCCTAAGATTGAGGTAGTTTATTGAGGAGATATGGCTAAAAAATGATTCGAGAGGGAATCCTTTTGAAACACCCATTATGGCCGCTTAAAGGGCCACATAAATTTGTAAATAGCAATTTTTGGACTCTGTGGGTCATAGAAAGGCATCTTCAATTCTCCCCCCCCCCCAAAAAAAAACAACAACCCCAAACCAAAATTCATTTGGAATCAGACTAATAACTTGACAATGCCTGTAATAAAAATAAAAATAAATCTGAACATGCACATAGAGCTCTCAAATGAAAAATTCCGAAAATGTGAAACATCAGTTATGATCGCCTGTTAGGGGCCTCAGCCCTAGTACGTCTAACAACTCCAGTAAATAAGAATTCCAACACCTCAAGTTGTGGGTGAGCATTACTAAATCAAGGTGACAAACAAGAACCTGCACACACACACACACACAAACATATTCTAGTACGTAGTTGTATCAGGAATGTTCCACTTGCTATTTTCTTATTGTAAAACCTCTACACGTTATCCAGGGGACTTGCCAGAGGCTCAAGAGACCTTGATATGAGTTTTCATGACTTGTACATACTCCAATCCTTCTAGCTAGAGGGACTGAATTAAGTAAACCATTGCTTGAAGTTAAGGACTGGGTCAGATAGGTTACAGGTTGTCCCATTGAGATTGGGAAGCACCTAACACATGGTGGCAACGGAACTAGAACCCAAAGACTATATAGCTACAATCAGTGACTTGAACTATAGTGCTTGTGTAGTACAGTTCGTCTGCTAGCTAAGTTGAATTGCTTTGGTTTGAATCGGTCGTTGATTGTCGCAGTTGAGATCAACTCTCTTCGGATCAAAGCAGGAAGATGGAGACCAGAATTAAAGCACCACAACAGGATATACCAGAAGATTCCAGGTCCAGGCTACAATGACGTAACACATGAAATCATCCAGTTGCTCAGATATGAGTCACATGACTACACAGCTCATGCAGATGCTTATCCAACAACAACACGAAGCGGATAGAAGAGCTGAAGAAAGGGAGATGCTCAGGCAACAGCAACATCTTGAAGCACAGAGAAGAGCTAAAGAAAAGGAGATATCCAGACACAGTGAGGACACATTCATGAAAATCCTTACAGATCTTACCAAGGAAGATAAACCCAAACTGCAACCCTCCAAGCTCCCCACATTCAAATCTGACCAAAGTGTAGATGTTGTCTTGCAACAGTTTGAGCAAAATATGACATCTACAAAGTTCCAGAGAGGCAGTTGGTCGCTCACCTGCGCCCACTTCTAGAAGGAGAAGCTTTGGCTGCATTCCTGGCTACACCCATCACAGTGGCCCAGGATTATCAGCTAGTAAAGTAAGAGTGCTCCACCAGTTTGGATTGAAACCCAACGTCTACTGACAGAGATAGTGGGAAGCCTCCTTCCCACCCAAGGAGATTGGCCTGCAACTTGTCAATACTTGGACGAAACAGCAAAGAAGTATGGTACAGAATGCTCTTCACAGGAGGCACTCATCCAGATGCAGCACCCGTGACTGTTTCCTCGAGTTGCTTCCCACACACATAGCTTTCAGCATCAGAGATAAAAACCCAACCTCGGTCAGAGAGGGTGGCTGGACACTGGTGTCTAGCACCGAGGCAAGAAGTGGAGACAGCCGGAATATTTCGGAAGGCCCAACAAACCTGACCACACACAGGGACCAAAGGAGCACAGAGTTGACCAAGGCTGGGGCAGGAAGTTCAACACACCCAACCCTCCACTTCAGGCAGATGAGGCTGGAACGGTGCCTAGGAAGTCTCACTGGTCAAAGCCAAGCCAGATGACAACAAGGGAGTGAGTTGCTACAATTGTAATGTTGTAATGCAAGGGGACACTGCTGCTCCACTGCCCAAACCAGAAAGTTTTGCTATGCAAATCCACTGACAGCACAGGCTTGGACTACACCATATCCAGAACCATAGATGGGAAACAAGCCATCATCAAACTCGATAGCCAAGTGGAACACTTTCTTGTCACAAGGAACTCCACCCTGGTGGATGCTTGAACAGGATGCAACACTCTGCTATCCTGGGTGAATGGCCCACCAACAGAATTTGACTTAGCCAGAGTACATATCACCATAGCAGGAGTCACCAGAGAGCTCACAGCTGCAGTCGCCGACGACCTGGGTGCAGACATTTACTTGGGAGAGATGTACCATTCCTTAACCAACTGCTCAAACCTTTGGTGGACGAGAAAGGTGCACGTGAGGCACTTGTGTTTGCAGTGCAAACCAGGGCAGCAGCCAAAGCACAACAGATCATGATGGGGAGGATAGGGTGGCAGCTGAATCAGGACCTTGCATCTCTGCTTGCATCCCGACAAACCATCATAACAGGAGGAGATAGCCCCTGCCGTATTATAGGCACTTGTCACTCCATGCAGCATTATAATTGGTGTTGACAATGATTTCTTTCTCACCACTGAACCTAAACCTAGACAAACCAGACGGCAGGGTAAAACGATCCTTGCCAACTTGATCCTTGCCAACTTGGGGGCTGTTACACTTCCTATGGACATGCCCTTCCAAGCAGGAAGTCTCCAGTCACCTGCAACAGCAAACCGATCAAGCAGCACTGAGCAATGATCAAAGCCGGGATGCCTCATTGCACAATAATCTCCATACTTCTTAGAGGATGGCCCATTGCACAGGCATAGTACTACCGACCAGTTGGGCAATGATGTGCACCAACTTGTGCTACCAACCAACAGGAGAAGCAAGTTATAAAGCTGGCACACACAGTCCCCATGGCAGGCCATCTGGAATTCAAAAGAACAAAGAAGAGGATTCTCAGACATTTCTCAGACATTTCTACTGGCCTGGCATGCACATGAATGTCCAGAGTGTATGTGAGAGTTGTCCAGAGTGCCAGAAGGCAGCTCGTTGACCTTGCCATGTCACTCCATTACAGCCTATGCCAGTGATGACACAACCAATGGATAGGGTAGCAATTGATATGGTTGGACCTTTAACACGCACCAAGTCAGGGAACAAATAACTTCTCACATTCATGGATTTTGGTAGTCGATACCCTGATGCTGTGGCATTCCGGAAGGTCGACATGGAGTCAGTTGTGGCAGCACTCATGGAGATTTTCTCTAGACTGGGTGTGCCAGCAGAACTCTTGACTGACCAGGGAGGAAGCAATTTCTTGGCCAGATGCACGCAAATCTTTTACCACAAGATGGGCATTCGCCACAAACAGGCTAGCCCATACCATCCTCAAACTAACAGATTGAATGTTTTCATGCCACACGGAACAAAAGGTGAAGAAGGTGGGAGAGTAGGTTGACCTCTTAGAGATTGTTCCATTGAGATTGGGAAGCACACCCTATCGCCACAAACACCAATATCACCACAAACACCTGGTTCTGAGTGACCTTTGTTGCTAAGAAGATGTGCCTATAGGCCTCAATTGAAAGCACACGGAACAAGCAACAATTTTATACCAAAATTACCTGCACAGAAGATAATAGGGAAAGTGATGACTAATTGATTTTGACCAGTAGTCGGGACTAAAAAACCAAAAAAAAGGTCAACTAATTACAAACACAGTTGGCATAGTAGCTTCATAATTAACAACCACAACATGATATACATTGCTCATTAAACATGATTGACCTTTTTTTACATTTCCTCCAGGCTAGACATGAAACCAGGCTAGACATGAAACTAGGTGATCCAGGCTAGACATGAAACAAGGTGATCCAGGCTAGACGTGAAACAAGGTGATTCAGGCTAGACGTGAAACAAGGTGATCCAGGCTAGACATGAAACCAGGCTAGACATGAAACTAGGTGATCCAGGCTAGACGTGAAACAAGGTGATCCAGGCTAGACATGAAACTAGGTGATCCAGGCTAGACGTGAAACAAGGTGATCCAGGCTAGACGTGAAACAAGGTGATCCAGGCTAGACATGAAACAAGGTGATTCAGGCTAGACATGAAACAAGGTGATCCAGGCTAGACATGAAACAAGGTGATCCAGGCTAGACGTGAAACAAGGTGATTCAGGCTAGACAAGGTGATCCAGGCTAGACATGAAACTAGGTGATTCAGGCTAGACAAGGTGATCCAGGCTAGACGTGGAACAAGGTGATCCAGGCTAGACATGAAACAAGGTGATCCAGGCTAGACGTGAAACAAGGTGATCCAGGCTAGACGTGAAACAAGGTGATCCAGGCTAGACATGAAACAAGGTGATCCAGGCTAGACGTGAAACAAGGTGATTCAGGCTAGACAAGGTGATTCAGGCTAGACAAGGTGATCCAGGCTAGACATGAAACAAGGTGATCCAGGCTAGACATGAAACTAGGTGATTCAGGCTAGACAAGGTGATCCAGGCTAGACGTGAAACAAGGTGATCCAGGCTAGACGTGAAACAAGGTGATTCAGGCTAGACAAGGTGATCCAGGCTAGACATGAAACAAGGTGATCCAGGCTAGACATGAAACTAGGTGATTCAGGCTAGACAAGGTGATCCAGGCTAGACGTGGAACAAGGTGATCCAGGCTAGACATGAAACAAGGTGATCCAGGCTAGACCTGAAACAAGGTGATCCAGGCTAGACGTGAAACAAGGTGATTCAGGCTAGACAAGGTGATCCAGGCTAGACATGAAACAAGGTGATCCAGGCTAGACATGAAACAAGGTGATCCAGGCTAGACATGAAACAAGGTGATCCAGGCTAGACGTGAAACAAGGTGATCCAGGCTAGACGTGAAACAAGGTGATTCAGGCTAGACAAGGTGATCCAGGCTAGACATGAAACAAGGTGATCCAGGCTAGACATGAAACAAGGTGATCCAGGCTAGACATGAAACTAGGTGATTCAAGCTAGACAAGGTGATCCAGGCTAGACATGAAACAAGGTGATCCAGGCTAGACGTGAAACAAGGTGATCCAGGCTAGACGTGAAACAAGGTGATCCAGGCTAGACATGAAACAAGGTGATCCAGGCTAGACATGAAACAAGGTGATTCAGGTTAGACAAGGTGATCCAGGATAGACGTGGAACAAGGTGATCCAGGCTAGACGTGAAACAAGGTGATCCAGGCTAGACGTGAAACAAGGTGATCCAGGCTAGAAGTGAAACAAGGTGATCCAGGCTAGACATGAAACAAGGTGATCCAGGCTAGACGTGAAACAAGGTGATCCAGGCTAGACGTGAAACAAGGTGATCCAGGCTAGACGTGAAACAAGGTGATCCAGGCTAGACGTGAAACAAGGTGATCCAGGCTAGACGTGAAACAAGGTGATCCAGGCTAGACGTGAAACAAGGTGATCCAGGCTAGACGTGAAACAAGGTGATCCAGGCTAGACATGAAACAAGGTGATCCAGGCTAGACGTGAAACAAGGTGATCCAGGCTAGAAGTGAAACAAGGTGATCCAGGCTAGACCTGAAACAAGGTGATTCAGGTTAGACAAGGTGATCCAGGCTAGACGTGGAACAAGGTGATCCAGGCTAGACGTGGAACAAGGTGATCCAGGCTAGACATGAAACAAGGTGATCCAGGCTAGACGTGAAACAAGGTGATCCAGGCTAGACGTGAAACAAGGTGATTCAGGCTAGACAAGGTGATCCAGGCTAGACATGAAACAAGGTGATCCAGGCTAGACATGAAACAAGGTGATCCAGGCTAGACAAGGTGATCCAGGCTAGACATGAAACTAGGTGATTCAAGCTAGACAAGGTGATCCAGGCTAGACATGAAACAAGGTGATCCAGGCTAGACGTGGAACAAGGTGATCCAGGCTAGACGTGAAACAAGGTGATCCAGGCTAGACGTGAAACAAGGTGATCCAGGCTAGACGTGAAACAAGGTGATCCAGGCTAGAAGTGAAACAAGGTGATCCAGGCTAGACATGAAACAAGGTGATCCAGGCTAGACCTGAAACAAGGTGATTCAGGTTAGACAAGGTGATCCAGGCTAGACGTGGAACAAGGTGATCCAGGCTAGACGTGAAACAAGGTGATCCAGGCTAGACGTGAAACAAGGTGATCCAGGCTAGACATGAAACAGGGTGATCCAGGCTAGACATGAAACAAGGTGATCCAGGCTAGACGTGAAACAAGGTGATCCAGGCTAGACGTGAAACAAGGTGATCCAGGCTAGAAGTGAAACAAGGTGATCCAGGCTAGACATGAAACAAGGTGATCCAGGCTAGACCTGAAACAAGGTGATCCAGGCTAGACATTAAACAAGGTGATCCTTGAGATGTCACATAACCAATAACTATCAGGGTGTGTACATCCATATGTTGGAATGGCAAAATTCTGAAAAAGGGTCAAAACCCGTTGATCATCAACATTTCGGCTAATTGGTGTTAGAATAATAATAGGTGTTAGAATAATGGGGATAAGGTTAATGCCGGAAATTAGTTTAATTTGTTTCCCCCTTAATTCTTAAACAACGATTATGCTTTTAAAATTAGAATTAACTGAGCAACAAATATGCATCAGCTAAGTCATTATATTTTAACTTTGTAAATATTCTGCTATTCCAAATGTGTTTATGGGATGATTATGGGATGAATAAAATGCATTTGAGGGTCAGTCACTTAC
This sequence comes from Cladorhizidae sp. MBARI D1340-BT2, assembly GCA_028752905.1. Classification (NCBI taxonomy): domain Eukaryota; kingdom Metazoa; phylum Porifera; class Demospongiae; order Poecilosclerida; family Cladorhizidae; species Cladorhizidae sp. MBARI D1340-BT2. Next base: position 34,352,459 of record JAQNBH010000007.1, on the reverse strand, counting down.
ACACCTTGTTATGGGACTTTGAAAATATCCCCCCCCCCCTTCCTTCTCACACATACACACTTCACCACCACCACCACCTAGCTGACGCAATTTGCGGCCAAGCATCATACTTCATAAGCACCTGCTTTGCTCCACACAGATAATGGGATAACTAAGAAAGAGCTGCAGATAAGTGTAAATACTTTAGCTATACTTAGCACTCCTTTACCATGATTCGTCATTATCGTATATAGCCTAATGTTAATGCGAATGTTAGAATAAGAACCAAGCTGAAAGATTGAAAATAGATTTTGATTTTGAACATGGCTATGCCAATTTTCTCTGGTACAACAATTCTATCAATTGTAGGGATAATTTTGTTTGTCAATAACCGCAAAAGTGAGCCCATTGAGGACATGTTTAGAGAGGGGGGGGGCGATACCATTTTTTACAAATTGTTTAACGTGTTTCCGATTGTGGAGCTCCATAAATTCTGGACACTTCCATCTATGGAGCTGATATTAGCTCAAAAGAGAGCTCTCTCTGTGTGCTCTCTTTTGACAGGCAGTCGAAGTTGGGAACCTCAAAACCTGCCTGCTCAAATCCCCAACAGTTCTAGCCCCTAATTGGACATTTAGTTGAGTAGGTTTCCTCTAACCACCCGTACTACAGTTTTTATTATCAAGAGAGCATGCAGAGATAGCTCTCTTTTAAGCTATATATCAAATTGATCTATATATCAAATTCATAGAGTGAAGGGGAGACAGGTGCATTTTTTAATAAAAAACAACAACTTGTGGTTACCACTTTATAGCTCCATAGATTCTGTAAACTTCATGGTATGGACTTGATATATAGCTCAAAAGATAGGTCTCTCTTAGTGCTCTCTTTTGATACTAAAATATTTTTCATAGGTATAGTTATAGCCAAGTTACTAAAGTCGAGGGAACCTCAAAACCTGAATGCCATAGAGTTGTAATTAGCTAGAGGAAGTCCTACCTATGCCATGAGTGTTTTGATTTAGGCGCTAAAACTTAAGTACGTGGTCAATCGCGTGGGTGGAAAATGAATTTTTTACAACTGGGCGCTTGACCACGTACTTAAGTTTTAGCGCCTAATCAAAACGGTCATTGCATAGAGTAGGGCTTCCTCTAGCAACTGGTAGCTAATTACAACTCTCGAGCACTTGGCAATCTGGAGATATTTATGTGGCAAAATCAGGCATTCAGGTTTTGAGGTTCCCTCAGCTCCAGCTATAGTTATACATATGAAAAAAAAATTTAGTATCAAAAGAGAGCACTAAGAGAGACCTATCTTTTGAGCTATATATCAAGTCCATACCATGAAGTTTACAGAATCTATGGAGCTATAAAACTGTTAACCACAAATTGTTGTTTTTTAAATTAAAAATGCAACTGTCACTCTTGTTCAGAATACTAAAGTCCAAACCACTCCAAGCCACTTTTTTAAAATAACAGTTGGGCGTGGCCTATAGGCCCCAAATTCTGCTTATGTCCTTTCCCTGGTTGAGTTACTCCCATATTGTCTGCTCTAGTTTGACCTTTATGGGCTTTTATGGCCTGTGAGCCTCAAACCTTATCTCCTTCCCCTGGTTGAGTTAGGTGACACCCTCTCCCAGGGTCCTCAGTGTGAGCAGCCATTGAGGACAAAGATAAAGTTTGGGTGTGTGTGGGGGCGAGGGGCATGGCGTGGACAAGGGGTGTGGATTCCATCCCCTTGGGTGAGTTGCCCCTATCCTCCTGGATCCCACCCTTCCTGGGTGAGTGACCATTGAGGATAAAGAAAAGGAACAAGTACATACACCACATGGACATACAGAAAGTGTCGACAGTTTATATATATATATATAATATATATATATAGCTCTAGCTAATACATGGAATTACCTTCTGAGTACATGGCTTTCCTTTATTTAAACTAGATCACAAAGACTTGTGGAATCGCTACATCAATAATTTTGATATTAATTTAGTTCTTAATTACTTCTATCTAGTAGTCTTCCAGCCAAGTTCTCATAATATACCAATGACAAGAAAGGTATTGTTTGCCACAATTTTCGTGGAATTCGGTTGCACAAATAAAGAATGTAGAACTAAATCTGGTCAGCAAGTTGCTCTAATGAACAGTGCAAGTAATTAGCATAAGGGTGACATGGCAGGGAAAAAAATATTATAGTACTTTACCAAATATTTTTTCTGGCACATGCAGGTACAGGTTTACCTATACCAAACTCACTATTTTTGGGTCTACTCCATGATTCCTGAGGTACACAAATCCAGTATAGGAGAGTGCTTCGTGCAACTGCTGCACCGATGCGGAATTGCGGGTACAAATCTCCTCACTCAAGTCCAAAACTGGAATGCTGAATTTGGAAGTGCTGAACAAACACCGCAGTTGCTTCGAGTAGGTAGCCGCAGGCCTGGCTGCATCGAAGATTTTCCAGGACATTATATACGTGGTGAGGATTGCAGAGAAATTTAATTTCAAGTTGTTTTTGTTCTCCAACAAAAGAAGACTGATAATCACCCGATAGAACTTGAACCATATCCTGATTTGGATCGAAGTTGACGAGTACATTGGGTGCTGGAGAATGCAGTGCCCAACCCCCACCCCAACCCACTTATATCAAGAGGCACGTAGCGCAACAGGAATTTAAAGCCGTGTCCACACTACCGAAGTTTTCTACTCATCACAACAACGCGACTTAGAGTCGTTTTGGTCACGTCCACACTAATAGAACCTGAGTATAGAACCTGAGTATAGATAGGCGACATTGATGATTCAGTGCGGAAATCTTCTACAGCAAAGTTTTCTAATTGTGCATTATAACAATAATTATTTACAAGTCATTTTAATTTAGTTTTCATTGGTGCATTTGTTGTTGCTTTCTACACCCAGTGCTTCCTATTGAGGTAGAAGCTGAAGGATTAAAAGAAGATGATCAGTCTGACAAGTCCCATTGTATTGATGAAATCGATCAGAACTAGCATAAACTATGCAGCTAAATCCAATATTGATCTGGCAAAGTTAAGACACAAGAAGAATTATGACAGGTTTTGTAATATTTTTAAAAAAATTAAATTTATGAACATTGCAGGTCTGAAATAATGCCATACAAAAGTACCCCAAAGGGATAGCGAATAAATTATTAAAGCCATGTGTGATTAGAACATCTTGGGTAAAGTAGTGTCCAAACTTGTGAATTCATCATCTGGGCATGTGCTTGCTGTCAACATTTAGGACTCGGTATTTTCAGCCAATGTCTCTTGCCTCTTCTCAAGCTACAACCACTCAGAATTCTTCTTCTGCCTCAAAGTGTGATGGTGGTGCAATATCACTGTTCAACCCCATATGATGCTTGACATCACCACTTCCTCCACTGTTGAAAGCAACTGCTAGTTGTTGGCCTGTGATCAAACATAGTGTTGGTGTGGATTAAGGTTAATTGGTGTTCCTTTCTCAGATTAATTAATGTGCTAGCATGCTCAGCTTAATTACATTGTGTACAAGCATGCTCCGTTTGTTCAGCAGTTTTCAGTTCTCTCTTCAACATGAGACAGAAGTGTTATCAACATTTGATGTGTGTTAAGAGACAAGGTATACCAACTTATCCACTTTGCATCAGAAACGTGGGCCAAGACAACAGGTGTAGTGGCTTTGTGTGTGTGTGTTATTTAGCCACATCCTATTCAGTGCACGAACGCTATTGAACTTTGATGTGTTCTCAGTTCTCACTTTTGAGGAATATGATCGTTGCAACCTTTATTAAATGTAGAAACTGACTAGCTATATCTACCAGCGTACACATAGTGTTTGGGAACATGAACACGACAACAGGCAGCTTCTTTTGAAGAGAAAGATGGCCATCCTTTTGACCGTGGTAATGACTCAGTGTTTTACTGCTCTCATTTGCCATGTTCTAGTGGGTAAGAAAGAACAAGAGAGATTTATCAAGGCTTGCCACAATGGCATAGATGGTATCACATTGGGAGGGAGAAGACAATGAGCAGGTTAGTCTCTATGTTTTGTTAGCTAAAGTGCTCTTCCCACAGGTTTGTCCATGTCAGAGAAGTAGCATTGAATGTGAGAACATTCTGACCCACTCATTTTCATTTGGAAAAAGAGGTGGCACCACTTGCCTCAACCATGCGCTTGACATTGTTTGCCATCTTTGTTTGCCATCTTTACTATATTACTTGGACAATGTTGGCATATAGCATTTCTGTTGTAAGCTACTGATTCCATTGATTCATTTTCATCTGTGAAGTTTTCTGAGCCATAATTATTGTGGAAAGGAATGGTAAGGGATGTTGGGGAATATTGCTATAGGTGTGATATATGTCAGAGGGTAAACAACTGGCTAGGAATGACCAAGGCTGAGTTACATCCGACCGCTGTAAATTCAGTTCAGAGCATTGAGCCAATAGGTGAGTTGATGAGTGTTGTTTTTATCTTGCAATGATATTTATACGTAAACCTTATAATGCACTTTTAGAGGTTTTAGCCAATGTTTCAACCAATATACTTTGGACTTTTTTGGGGGCAAGTGCAAAATTCACGGTAATTTATATAGATTGCAAAAAGGTCACATGATATGCACATGAACAGATGTGTCTGATTGTTACAGCAAGGTAACCTTGCATTTTAAAGAAGACCAAATATGTTGGTAACGAGAAACTGCTATTCTTTTTGTTCATGTTACTGGTTTTAACTTGCATTTATCCATTTTTTTTTTTTTTGTTGTGCCTTTAGGACTGCACAAAAGTTGACACAGAATAAGCAGTGCATGCCATCTACAAACAAATGGTTAGGATGAGTGCACAAATCAAACCCTGGTGGGTACACTCGTTAAACTTACAATTACAGAACCGTGACTGGGACCTACACATTGATGCAGCTTTGTATGCATATGGAAGTGGTGTAGACTCAACATGGTACAGCCATTTTTTCTTCGTCTGTAACCGCCACCCAACGAATGGAAAACTCCATAAAACTCTACTGTGAGTGACACTGTGGGAGCTAATCGAGAAAGTTATTGATACAAGGTGGAAGTATATCACCAGAAGGCTCACTCCAATATATTCTAGTAGCACAGGAATGACAGAAGGCTTCCTTTGATGCCAAGCATGACAACAATCATGTGAGTACTTGAAGAGTCATACGGAATGCCAATAGATTGTGCACGTTGTGTGCAGAGCATTTCCATGAATATTTGAGTAGTAATATGTCTTTAAGGATTTTGAGTTGGGCATGACTGATCTTCTAAAATATATGAAGAATAGTTTCAGAATGGGTGGCAAACTTGATCCAAAGTGGCTTGTCCCATATCAAGCTGTTCAAAGGAAGATACAAACTGCGCTCAAAAACTGGAAGCATCGTGAAGAAATCATACAGTAGCTAGTTGTCTTCTGAAAGAGTACTACAAGCCCTCTAATCCAACTACCAGTTTTCTTGCCGAAACAGGGGAGACCGCTCTCACCTCTTCATCATCCAGAGCCACCACCTAATCTGGCAATACTGATGATACTAAGTATGACAGCAGTCATGTAAATTAGTAGTGCTGGATCGAAATATGTGTACCAGATTGCATGTGTTATCATGCCTGTTTAGCATCTTGCACCGATATCCTGCTCGCCTCCTTCACCCCCATCTCCTTCTGCATCACTAGGTTCTTCTAATGATGGTAATGAGAAGTCAATGTGTTAATTTTATGACTATTATTATAATATAACTTGCATATCAGTAGATGTATCTGATTATAATTGTGATGCCATTTAACACAAATTTGTTGAAGCAGTGCAAGATCCTGTGGCAGATCTCCATGATGTTAAACCAGATGATATGCTTTCTGTGAATTTACCCCTGATGTTAATGATGTTAAACAGGAAAAGTAAGCACATGGAGGTGCTAGTTTCTTGTTTTGTGGGGGCTTTATTCCTGTATCCTACTATCATTGATATTTCTTTAAGAGAAGATTGGATGCTAATGCAACTTAAATTGGTCATAATTATGACAGAGAACAACATGCCATACCTAAAGTTAAAAAGTTTATTGTATTACTTAGTAATAATACTTAAAAAATTTAGACAAGTGTAATTTTTTAAATCCAGTGTTCATTATTTATTTCATTCTGTTATACACCTCCAATTGATATGCTGTCCTGATATAAAAGATTTTTGGAACATGCCGGTTAAATTTTTTTCCTATTTTGCCTGGTTCTTCACTTATGATTTTTGTGAATGATGTCCAAGTTGACATAAGTGATTTTCGTAGCAAATGGTATATTCTGCATAATTTGATTTTTCAGACCAATACAATAGCTGATTGTTAGGCAGATACTACTATTAAGTGCATAGTTTTTGTTAGGGCCCTATCCTAATGTTGATTCCAACACTCGTTATTAGTGCATATGTGAGTCGTCTATTCCCCACAAGCACAAATATTTTCACTCATTGCTGACGAACACGAGGGAGAGAAAAATGGCAATAGGGTCTGTCCCAAGCAAGATGCCAATAACATGTCTTCAAAAAAAGATATCCTTCATCTTATGCTATATGTAGCATATAAAAGCCTCTAAACCACCTTAGCACTACGATGGCCTCAAATAACACTTTCCAGATTATAGTCACTTAAAACAGCTATGGTTTGAGAGCCCACTGCTAGCACTCCGGATCTCTCTAGCCTAGCTAAACAAGTGATGATAAATTTTGCATTCTTGGGCACATGTTCTTGATCAGGTCCATGCTTCTTGTTAGGCGGTGGTTTTCAAACAACCAGCTTTTACAACCTACATATGCATACATAATAATGCGGGACTATGTAGCAGGATCATGTGCAAAGCTCGGTCACAAACATATGCAATACTTCATTTAAAACTAAAATTACAGGAAGATTGAGGAACACATCTAGTGCAATCTGCTTCTTAACTGTACCATAACAGGGGCAGAGCCAGGATTTAAAAAGGGAGGGGCTAATATGCAACATATTGTCCAGAAAGTTGTCACGTATGCCAAATAATGGTTGCAAAATAAGATGCATGCCAAAGCTGACAGGTTTTAGAAGTACAATGAAGTATTATAATATTATATGTTCCATCCAATCTATGAATCTGCCCAATCTATAGATTGTGCTGCACAATCTATGAATGCCCATCTATTGCCTGCCAATCAGTACACTTCAAAACATGGTAGCATATTAACACCCTTTGCAACAGAGAAAGTGATGATTGCAAGTGAGAGTGTAATGATGTAGAAAAAAGTGATACTGAGAAAAAGTTGGAATTGGCAGATAAAGAACTAAGTGACATGGCAAGTGTAGAGCAAAAAAAGATATTTGAAGAATTCTGCAAGGAATGCTATGGAGGTTATGGCAGTGACAGTTCTCACGGATGTGCCAAGAGCAAGACCATAACAATTGCAAAAGGAGCAAAAATAGTGAGAATACTGAAAGGAAGTCATTAGAGAATCAGACTCACAAAGATAATACACTTGATATTGTCAAACAGGTTAGCATAGAATTCTGGCTACCTGATCCATTCCTCAGCATCAGAGACAAAGAAGTTCTTGAAGAGGGAAATTGGTTAAATGATAGGCATATCAATGCTGCACAAATACTTCTGCAGAAGCAGTTTCCAGCAGTCAATAGTCTGCAGAATACTCTGCTTGGGCAGGTTAACCAGTGGAAAGAAATGAAATCAAATGGAGTCCAGCTAATCAATGAGAGCAATAGGCATTGGTTGTGTATTTCAAGATAACGTCAGAGTATATGATAGCCTGAATACCACTAGATTGAGTAAGAACGTAACCAATCAAATTTGCTCCCTTACGACCAAGTCTGATGTCACAGTACATTTGATGGAGGCCCAAGAACAAGTGGGTGCAACAGACTGTGGCCTATTTGCAATCGCGACTGCAACTGCTATCTGCCACGGAATTCCTCCCTGTGATTGTGTGTGGAAACAATCACTAATGAGAACTCACTTGAAGAAGTGCTTTGAGAGTGGGACAATGACACCATTCCCTGGACTGGATAACATTCATCAAACTACCCTCTCAAAAGAACAACCAGTGTTCACTGTAAAAGTACTTCAACAATTTATATCTATAATGTTTACTTTTTCAAATAGCGTAAACGACCAATTATCAACTGCATTTCGAACTTGCTATTATATCTCGGCCGTTATAAGGCTTAAGAATACCAATCCAACATTATGTTTTATGTCTACTACTTCTGTAGGAAACTACAACGCTATATATGTTCCATCCAATCTATGAATCTCCAGGTCTCTGCTGAATCTGCCCAATCTATGAATTCGTAGATTGTGCTGCCCAATCTATGAATTCGTAGATTGTGCTGCCCAATCTATGAATTCGTAGATTGTGCTGCCCAATCTATAGATTGGGCAGATTCATAGATTGAATGGAACATATAATGTTCCATCCTATCTATGAATCTGTTGCAAAAGGTGTTAATAAGCTACCATAACTGTTAATAATCTACCATGTTTTGAAGTGTATAGATTGGCATTCATAGATTGTGCAGCACAATCTATAGATTGGCATCCAATCTATGAATTCATAGATTGTGCTGCACAATCTATAGATTGGGCAGATTCATAGATTGGATGGAACATATATAGACTCAAAATATTATGAGGGTAAAGTACAAAAATTATTGAGTTACAGCAACATGTGTCGGGGATGACATCGAGCAAATTCCTCAACAACTTCTTCAGGAGTAAGGTCTATATCCTGACGATGGTAGAGCATTGTTAACCCATTCAATCTTTCTTGCCGTATTGTGCTATGGAGTGTTGTTTTTATCAATCTTAGCATGCTAATAGATCGTTCACATTCGCAGCTGGTAACAGGAAGTGAGGCTATGATGTGCAGAAGTATGTAAATGTTAGGAAAAAATCATTGTCTGTATGTTGTAGGGCTTTTTGAGGTTATCTAGTCCAGAGGCAGCTGAGTCTACTTTCCCACTTTTGTTTCCACATGTCCAACTCAAAATCAAAAGCTAATGGAAGTGGTAAATCATCTTCATAGAACCCCAAAAGAGAATCAAATGAGTGTGTCACTGTGGATGCTTCACTGTGTTTGCTGAAGGAATAATGGCATGAACTCAGCAATATGAGATGAAAATTCATCAGACCTGGTGTCAGTGATAAGGTGTTCCAGCAAGGGAATTACGAGATTCAGACAGAAATTAATCACTGCAATTCTGTGTCTGGATATTTGGACGATGTTGCTGTTTATTAGCTAGACATGGTCTGGACTCTTCCACACCAACACTTTCAGCCATTTTAAGAGCTCTTGTGTAGATTCGACTATGAAATAAATTCACATTTGACCTTGACCCATGAAGAACACCTTTTACATTCTTTACTTCATGATAGGCACATGCTACATCCACATCTTATCCTGAAGCTTCACACTCAGCCCTTGAGTATAAGCTAAAATGCTATGTGTAGCTTCCAAAGCCACAATAAAAGAAAACTGAGACAGAGCCAGTTGGAGTGATTGAGCATCAGATCGGGAATGTCACGTCCACTCGGTTGCTGAACTGTTAGCAATAGCCTCTAGACAACTGACTACTCGAAATAGCAAGTCAGAAATTTTTGGGAAGGCTTCACGTTGCTCTATCCATCTTGTTGGGCACATCTCTTTCACCGTTTCTCACCATTCATGATGTCATCAATCCATGCTTCAAGTTCTACCTGTCTCTTAGGTGAGTTTCCAAGCTACTTTATCAGCAGTTTACATTTACTCCTCGAACACTCCTTGAACACTACAACATTTTACTACACAAAGATTAAATCTGTGTGCAGCAAAATGGGTATATACTGCCTTTGGATATTGTTTGGTGATATATGCAACTGCTCCTTTTGACTTCCCTGCCATAGCACCTGCTCCATCATAAGCTTGGCCTTGAAGAAATTCTGGCTCCAACTGTCATGCAGTCAGCTGCTGCAGCAGATCACTAGCTATAGCCTCACCTGTGACACCAGACATACACTCACAAAAACCAAGGCACTTTTCTTGTGGAGTGTAACCATCAACAAATCAAATACTTTTGGGGAGCTGCTCATCAATTGGCTGAATCAGTTACCTCATCAACTATAACAGAACAGAACTTAGCTTCTCTGATTTTTTGTAAAATTTTATTGCGGATAATATTCGCACAAATTGGAATCATTTGATTTTGTATTTCTTTACTGGTGTACATTGCATTACTGTCACATGCACACAGATGTTCTCTGAGAACTTCATCACCAGTATCGATGAAAAGAATCAACAAGGATAGGAAGTTGCCTCATCTCACTGAACTTTTAGATTCTATTTGAAACCCATCTTCATGATGTCCTCTAAAAGCAAATGCTTGTCTCCCACACAAAATGACAGTTGAAGCAATGGAACGGAGCTTTGATTTCCAGCAATAATTTTGGCTCGGCTTGAACTAATTTGTTGATCAAATGGAAGCCACTCTGTTTTCCTTCACAGCAGCAAATGCCATTGCTTTCTCCATAGCTAGCTGATGGAAGTTCCTACTCTTGGAAAGAAAATTATCATTTAACTTCTCAATCGCATTCTTAAGAGGCCTATTGACCAGAACCCCTAACTCCTTTATGGATGCTTCACATTGCCCAAATAGTATATACACAAAACCAGCAAAATCCGCCATCTTGTGACTGAGAATATGTTAGACTTTTGTACTTGTCCAGCCAACTCTTTTGAAACTGCTGTTTCTGAGCTTTGAAGGTATGTGTGAGTTGAGGTTGGAATCAAATGTTTTTGAAAAGAAACAATTTCTCATTATTACTGAAGTTTCTCAGTAATTTTAGTTGTACTACCTGGCCTAAGTCTCCCGAATGTACATCAGGATGAATTTCACTTGAATCTGAAGCCAAAACACCACTGCTTCCTCCTATACCACTCTCTTCAACATCAATAACTGAAGCAAAACACCACTGCTTCCTCCTATACCACTCTCTTGAACATCAAGAATAGAATTGATACCTGTGCCATCACTATCCTTGCTGCTACTCACCAACACAACTGCACTGCTTTTAGCACAAGCTACGAGAGAGTTAGACTGGTTTATCTTTTGATAATGAATCAGCACCATTCCAGACTGAATGGGATGTATGAAGCAGAGAGGCACAGCTGGAACTGCCACCAGGTAGTACTGAGATTCCAGAACTAAAGTAAACAATAAAATCAATCTGGTCATTTTACACCACTCTGTCCCATAGGTAATAAACTTAGCTATAGCTTACTTCTTGCTAGAAAAATATTGGCGTAGAGCCATTGTCTTGGCCATTCACTTTACAGGAGGTTCTCTTTGGATAGAGGCCCTTTTAGACATGATCTGACTCAACTGAAGACTCAATAACACTGCTCAGATAGATATCCACACTCTATGCTTGCTGTTGCAGTAGTTTGAAGCAGAAGGTCTGGCTTATATTACCTCAAACACATGTACTCCTCATTTTCTCATTTTGTGCTAAGTAATGATCAGGTGTTGATTACAGTTGCTAATGTCTGCCTGTTACCTCATAAATATTATTATACTAAAAAAATACTAGAAGAAAAAAATCAAAATGAATATCATTAACTTGGAGGGGGGGGGGGGGGAAGGCAAACCAGCTCACCATTAAATGACAAATCCATAAACTTCCTGGCCGACTTCCCAGAAGACCGAAAGAGAGACTTCCCAACAATCTGACAAGCATTGATTGAGTGTCATGGCAACCACCCTGGTGACCTACTGAATAAGATGGTTAGAGCTAGTACCAGTGCCAGGTAAGTCAGTGGATGAACTCTTCAAAAAAAGCCGAGGTCAACCTCACCAGATAGATCAAGACGGCCACCACCAGATCGGAACTGCATGAGATGCTGGTTGTTGATCAGGAGATTCAGGCAATGCTAGATCCAAAACTACAGGCCTGGAGAAATACGCGAGGACCCAGGCTGGGTAGAAGAGTACCACCAACTCTTCGAACTCAAAACAGATGAGCCTCCTGTAGATGAGATCACTGGGACCGAACAAACCACAGAGTGGAGGCGATCGTTACTGACTCCAAGCACAGACACCCAATGGGCAGGACCGGACTGGAACTGATGATGCCAGGCAAGAATCCAGCATGTAAACCCCACGACCACCATCCTTCAATGCAGATAGATGACTACGATGTTTCCACTGCAATGGATACAGACACATAGCTGCCAAGTGCCAGAGACAGGCAGTCACGTATGTTGGTATATCCCTAACCTCCCTATTTTATTACACCTCCCAGGCACCGCCGGTGAGAAACCAATTGCAGAGATGACAATCAATTCTGGCTGCACACGGACCAGGTTCAAAGAAGATAGATCAGCAGTGGAGCATTCATAGGCAAGCAGGTGTTAGTCACAGGAGTTTACGGCCACACAAAATCCCTACCTCTGGCCAAGTTCAACTTCAAGGTACAAGCGAAGAAACATGTCAAGACTGTTGCACACATGAACAGGGACGTACTGCTAGGACTAGACCTCCCAGAACTAGCCAATCTCATGCTGCAAGCACAGAAGAAGAACAAAATAAACCAAATGACCAAGATGTCAATGTTCCAGACCAATTACCTGCTTAACCCTCCGACCCCTTGGATCAGGGCGAGGACAGCAGCATGGAGATAACACAGTTAAGCACATCGAAGACAAGTAGACCACCTCTGATGATGGAAACATGGAGGAAGATGCAGATGCCGGCCTAAGGGACAGGTCATCACACCCTGGAGGACCCACTAATGGCAGCCATGCAGGAGGATAGTGACTCATTGGATGACAATGGCCTCCCGGGACTGAAATGACGATATCTTCCTGACTGTCTCCCACAGAAGAAACCAGACCAGGAGTGCCAAGAAAGTGGAGAGAAAGAAGCACCACTAAGGAAAGCGCAAGCCGAGAACTTATTGCTGGAACACTCCAGAAGGAAGGGAAAGTGGCCAGAAACCCCTCTTCCACTAATAAATTGCCTCCTGTATCAAAGATAGCAGTCATGCAACACGACGAGATAACCCAGCTAATACTGCTGTAGCCGTATCAGGAGCTGGTCCTCAGAATGGCACACCAGATGCCATGCACAGGCCACCTGGGTAGAAAGAGAACAATTGCACGAATCATGCAGTGATTTTTTTGGCCAGGGGTGAGGGCCAGATGTGCGGAACTTGCACGTGCTGCCAAGACTGCCAGAGATCTGCCAAGACTACACCACGAAACGTACCCTTAGTATCCTTACCTGTTGTGCATATTCCTTTTAGCCACATAGCCATGGGTATGGTGGGACCACTGCTGGAGGAGGAGGAGGGGTACAGATTCATCTTGACGGTGTGCAACTATGACAGAGGTTTCCTGAGGCATTCCCACTACACATAACGATCAGCATGGCAGAAGTACTCATCGAGCTGTTCTTCAGGGTCGGACTCTCCAATGAAATTCTGACTGACTGACAGTTATATATGTGTCCAGATGTATGACTCCCACACTTGGCTCTGCTGGTCAGGCTTTGCACCATTGGGGCAGTTGTTGGTCCAGTCAAAACTACTGATCTGAGGTGCAACGGTTCCAAATAAGAATGATGCACTTCTGTTTCACAATCAGTTATAAGGACAAGAGCTGGTCATAGCAGATGCACTTTATAGAACCCCCAACATCTGAGTCAAATTCAGAAGTCCGGGTACTTCAAGAGGAAATGGTGCCTACATCCAGTACACTTTACAAAATCTGCTTTCATCTGAGAGATTGGAGGAGATAAGAAGTCATCAGCAGAAGGACAGTAAGGTAACATCTGATTTGAGGGTGGCCAGATAAGAGCAGAACGGTTAGGATTGTCACTCATCACAGCAGTGTTGTCAGCGCAGAATGGGCTACTCCTGACAGGAAGTTACTTAATTAGCTTTTCAGCGAGAAGTCCTCAACCAGTTGCATGTAAAGGACTCCAGAGCATTCTCAAGCGTAGAGCAAGAGCCAGATGGTGGCCGAGATTATCTAAGCAGTTAATTGAGTTCCAGTCTAACTGTGCTATGTACGTTCTCAATATCGATAACAGAGAGCAGAATAATTAATACCAGCACTTTTACCTGATCTACCGTGGAAAGGAGTTGGAACTAATCTACTCGAGTGGAACAAATCAACTTACCTGCTAATCATCGACTACTATTCCAGATGGATTGAGATTGCACATCTGGAGAAGTTCTACAGCCGAATTAGTGATTAATCATACATGCTCTATCTTATCTTGACAGAGGTTGTCATATTGCACAATGGACCACAGTATAAAATATGAACACTATCAGTAAGGAATATGGGTTCAGACATGCTAGCCCCTCCCTAAAAAAATGGTAAAACCAAGAAGTGAATCCAGAATGTCTTGAAGAATCCCTACCAAGCGCTACTGGCCTATTGTGCCATACCTCTGAAAATTGGCTACAATCCATCAAGTTACTGAGAAAGTTCATACTACTATCTTGCCAGTCGTCACAGAACAGACGAAACCAGAGGTACCGAGAGTTCAGTTCTGTTGTGTCCAAGAACAAAAGGGTAAATTATCGACAGACCACTTTGATTCTCGCCGAGGAATTAAGATAATTACCACCTAGAGACTCAGTATAGGTGACTGATCACAATATATCAGGATGCATTATTGAACAAACTGCAGAACATTCATATCTGTTGCATATTCAAGATGAAGCTTATAGGAGAGGCTGAAGTCAGGTGATGCATATGCCAAACAATGAATTTGATGAACAGACCAATGTTTCTGATTCTACATTGATTACTGATGGTATAGCTACAGATGAATATCCAACTGTTCCGAAAGTAGAGCAGAGTAGAATACCTGCCTCCAGATCCAAAAGACTATCCACATGCTCCAGAAGTAGTGATCTTCCAGGTCTGTCAGACAGCTGGATCCTAGTTTGACGTAAACTGAACACAACCCTAAAAAGTGGGAATGTAGTGTAAGCTGACTGTATTATTGGGTTACGTATATTACTATGACATCACGTCAGTCATCATGTTGGTACTACACATGCTCAAGATAATTAATGTCGTACCTCTAGGGAGTAGGGAGCACTGTTTGGTAGCTATTAGCCATGATCCTAGCTAAATCTAGTACAGGCATAATGCTGTAGTAGGTAAAAGCAAGACATAAATATTTTATGTTAAAAATGTAACTGGCATTTCCCTTGCTCTAATGCCTTAATCCAGAAATGATCTGTACAGTATTTATGTCATGCCCTGGCCATGAGACTAGTATCCCATACATCATTAAATTCACTACGGCATATTTGTGTCTGTTCTGGCATAGCCAACCATTATGACCAGCAAGTCTTCCCCTTCGCGCGTGCAAAAAATATAGAATCGGGAGGAGCGCGCGGATCAGAGCAGGGATTCCAGCCGACGACCCACACCCAACAGTTGTGAAAGCTAGTGACGTGCGTCGTAATAAATACGAAGAACCCCAAATAACAAGCGGAGTCCGTGTCGGTACTGTTGTAATGTGAGCTCAGCTATTATAATGAGAGAACTGTCCTCCCAGAGTATCCTACCGAGGCATTCTTTGCCGTGGAAGCTAACGTCAAGCGCTCTGAAGCTGGCTACTACACTTCTGACCAAGATTGTTCTTAGTGAGTAATCGAAACAGCCTTACAGTTTAGTAGCTACGTAAAGAACTAAATCCCTATTCATTAAGTATGACTTTGAAGCTAAGTATACATCATCATTGCAAGATAATTAAGGGCTATACCTAGTGGGCTGGCGGTTTAGATTCTTGCTGTTTGGGGAAGTTTCTGCTGGACATCCCACTAATTGGCCCTGTGCTCCCTCCTGAAGCCAAGAGGATTGAGCGAGCAATACATGCATAGATCTGTGACTTGTTTCGTGCACCCAACCCTGTGCGCGGGTTGTACCAAAAGAAAGTATCAGGCCAGCTGACATAATGGAAAATAAGTAAATGATAGTGGCACAGGGCTCATGAATCCTGCAGCTTAGACCTGTAGAGCCTTGAGCCATCTTTTTACCAGCCCAGCATTGATCACATTCCTTACAGACTGTGTGTGTTCCATATTCCTGCAGCTTAGGTAGAGCCTTGAGCCATCTTTTTTCCAGCCCATCATTGTCAATGCTAGGCATTGCAAGTTGGAACTTTATTATAGGCTGTATCAGAAGATGACGTGCATTTGATCAGCAGTGCTGGCTTTCAACTAGCTGTGAGCTCTCTGGGGAAGGGGGAAAAAAACAGGCATTTTTACTTTAGAACTCCATAACTTCTAGTTACTTTTTTCATGTTTAAGAATACCGACCCATCTGCTTCTTTTTGGCACTGAAATTGTAGTTATAACCACACCAAAGTAACATGTGTCGCCAGTCAGGGACTTCAATAATCTGTGAGGTCGATATGTTTGCTAAGTCGCCGTTTGCTCTAGACTCCAATTGAGGTTGCCATGGGCAGCTGTGTGTGTGTGTGTGTGTGTGTGTGTGTGTGTGTGTGTGTGTGTGTGTTTGTTCTTGCATCATTCTAAGCTATATATAGATAAGAGTAAAAATCCACTGATGATGTGTGAAAATAGTTTTAGGTTAACTGCAGCTATAAAGTGGTATCTAAAGTGGGGATACCACACAGGGTTTCATTTAGAAAATTGTCCAAGGGGGGCAGCAACTGGAGGAATCTGGATATTAAGGGGGGGGGGGGCATGATGTCAAGCACTTATCAACATCAATAAGAATTTTTCCAAGGGGGGGGGGGGGCAAAAAGGTTCCAAGGGGGTGTAGCCGCCCTGCCCCCCCTAAATGAAACCCTGCCACAAAATCTGAGTGCCTGATTTTGCAACAGTTGTGGCTCCTGATGGGAAAGGCTAGACAGCAGTACCTGTGGCAAGAGGAAGCCTTACTCTATGCAATGAACATTAGGAGTTCAATAAGTGGTCAAGCATGTGCACTTAAAGTGCCATGATGGTCCTGATGGAATTCTTTGACCACGGTTGACAGTTTATCGAGTAATGCCACAGATGCTCATTTCAGTTGTCGAACACTCCAATCAAATCAGGTACTCAGAATTTGTGGTGCCCTCACTTTATCAGCAGTAACTTTGGTATATAGTTATACTTGTCCAACATCCTTCAAAAGAGAGCACACAGAGAGAGCTATCTTTTGAGCACTATATCTAGTTAGATAGTGAAGCGTGCAGAATCTATGAGCTCTCAAGTCAGAACCATTAGTTTATTCTATTTTATGGTATAGTGTTCCCCTTAGGGGGAAAATGGTCATGAAATGTCACCATTACGGTGAGACACCAGCGTCGATATGTATATCTAGTTCTTTTATGCATTATGGGAATTTTTTTGGGGGGAGGGCAGGATGGGTGTGGGGTCTGCTCTATTCATATCCCCAGATAAACATCTAGGTCTGTAGGGATGTAGAATTAGAGTAAACATTTGGACAACACATGCACACTCTAGTGTGAGTGATTAACGGCAATACTATGTCAGAGATTCGGTGTATCTCTACTCCCGAGTCCTGGTCTTACCCTAGTCCTAGGCCCTAGCCCTGGCCCTAGCCCTATCCTAGTCCTGTCCTTAGCCCTAGCCCTGCCATAGTCCTGGGCTTAGCCCTAGCCCTGCCATAGTCCTGGGCTTAGCCCTGGTCTATCATACTAGTCCTGTTCCTGCCATAACCGTGGCCTAATCCAGTCCTTAGCCCTAGCTGTGCCCTAGTTAGCCCTGGTCCTATCCCAGTCCTGCTCTTAGCCCTAGCCATCCTGGTGCAGGGCTTATCCCTAGCCCTATCCTAGTCTAGTCCTTAGCCCTAGCCCTATCCTAGTCCAGTCCTTAGCCCTAGCCCTAATCCTAGTCCAGTCCTTAGCCCTAGCCCTAATCCTAGTCCAGTCCTTAGCCCTAGCCCTAATCCTAGTCTCCTAGTTTAGTCCTTAGCCCTAGCCCTATCCTAGTCTAGTCCTTAGCCCTAGCCCTATCCTAGTCCAGTCCTTAGCCCTAGCCCTAATCCTAGTCCAGTCCTTAGCCCTAGCCCTAATCCTAGTCCAGTCCTTAGCCCTAGCCCTATCCTAGTCCAGTCCTTAGCCCTAGCCCTAATCCTAGTCCAGTCCTTAGCCCTAGCCCTATCCTCTAGTCTAGTCCTTAGCCCTAGCCCTAATCCTAGTCCAGTCCTTAGCCCTAGCCCTATCCTTAGCCCTAGCCCTATCCTAGTCCAGTCCTTAGCCCTAGCCCTAATCCTAGTCCAGTCCTTAGCCCTAGCCCTATCCTAGTCCAGTCCTTAGCCCTAGCCCTATCCTCTAGTCTAGTCCTTAGCCCTAGCCCTAATCCTAGTCCAGTCCTTAGCCCTAGCCCTAATCCTAGTCCAGTCCTTAGCCCTAGCCCTATCCTCTAGTCTAGTCCTTAGCCCTAGCCCTAATCCTAGTCCAGTCCTTAGCCCTAGCCCTAATCCTAGTCCAGTCCTTAGCCCTAGCCCTAATCCTAGTCCAGTCCTTAGCCCTAGCCCTAATCCTAGTCCAGTCCTTAGCCCTAGCCCTATCCTAGTCCAGTCCTTAGCCCTAGCCCTAATCCTAGTCCAGTCCTTAGCCCTAGCCCTATCCTCTAGTCTAGTCCTTAGCCCTAGCCCTAATCCTAGTCCAGTCCTTAGCCCTAGCCCTATCCTCTAGTCTAGTCCTTAGCCCTAGCCCTATCCTTAGCCCTAGCCCTATCCTAGCCCTATCCTTAGCCCTAGCCCTATCCTAGTCTAGTCCTTAGCCCTAGCCCTATCCTAGTCCAGTCCTTAGCCCTAGCCCTATCCTTAGCCCTAGCCCTAATCCTAGTCCAGTCCTTAGCCCTAGCCCTATCCTAGTCTAGTCCTTAGCCCTAGCCCTATCCTTAGCCCTAGCCCTATCCTAGCCCTATCCTTAGCCCTAGCCCTATCCTAGTCTAGTCCTTAGCCCTAGCCCTAGCCCTATCCTAGTCCAGTCCTTAGCCCTAGCCCTATCCTTAGCCCTAGCCCTATCCTAGTCCAGTCCTTAGCCCTAGCCCTATCCTAGTCCAGTCCTTAGCCCTAGCCCTATCCTAGTCCTGGGCTTAGCCCTGGCCCTTAGCCCTGGCCCTTTAGCCCTGGCCTAAACACAGTTGTAGCTCCCTATCCTAGCCTAGCCTAGCCCTAGCCTAGCCCTAGCCCTAGCCTAGCCCTAGCCCTAGCCCTAGCCCTAGCCCTAGCCTAGCCCTAGCCCTAGCCTAGCCCTAGCCCTAGCCCAGCCCTACCCTTTTAGTATTAGAAGGGAAACAAAAAATTTGAATTTTGGATAAATTAGCACCATCCCCACTTGCATACAACCTTTTGTGTTGCTACTCAGTTTTAGCTTTGAAGGTTTTTGTTGTTGTTGTTGTTCTTGATGTTGTTGGTGTCATGATATAGCCATTGGTCTGGAATACTGACTTTAATGTAAGTATGTATGTAACCTGTCTGTACCATTGCAATGTTAGGGACAACCCAGAGGGTCCAAACTAAGAATCTGGACAGATTACTGACAGCTATCCACCACAGGCCTGGAGATAAGGCACTAGTGACTGTTAGCAACCATGCTTCCTGTCTGGATGACCCTGTCATATGGGGTAAGCCATACACTAGTTAACTAGGGGAGTCCAGCTACATATATAGGCCCTAGCAAGGGAGCCTAGCTACCAGTACCTAGGCCATTGCTCACAGGGAGCCCAGACACCAGTACCTGTAGGCCCTAGGTAATAGGGAGCCTAGTTACCAGTACCTAGGTCCTGATTCACAGGAAGCCCAACTACTGTACATACAGTAGGCCCTAGCAACTACCAGTACCCATAGGGAGCCCAGCTACCAGTACCCACAGGGAGCCCAGCTACCAGACCCACAGGGAGCCCAGCTACCAGTACCCACAGGGAGCCCAGCTACCAGTACCCACAGGGAACCCAGCTACCAGTACCCACAGCGAGCCCAGCTACCAGTACCCACAGGGAGCCCAGCTACCAGTACCCACAGGGAGCCCAGCTGTACCACTACCTTGGCCCCGGTTCACTGGGAGCCCAGATGTACCTGTAGGCCCTTGTACATAGGAAGCCCAGCTATGTACAATTACCTAGGCCCTGGTTCACAAGGAGTTTAGCTGCTGAGTGCTTATAGATATAGAATAGAGAACAGATATTGAATAGAAATCAAGGAAGGAGGGAGGGAGGGAGGGAGGGTAATTATCCATGGCACTTGTGTACTCCCACTTAACCCTCACAGGACGAGCGTCACAAATCTGAGACACAAATAATTAAGTGTGGAGGATGAGTGTCACGGATACGTGACTTGCACATTAGTAGTCGTTAGGACGAGTGTCACGAAATCATGACAGGCTTCTTCTTTATGACCACCCCTTTACCGTGCACCATAACTACTAATCAATATGTCTCCAACCCTTCGTTGTGCGAGATCTGGCTCCCAAAATGTTAGGCTGCCAGCTCCAGCAAGCAGCTTTATTACATGAAAAATACAGTAATTAATGCATTAAATATTGTGGATCATGTCTTGGATATATATGGAGACTGAGAGAGTGAGACTGATACAGGTACATTCATACATATATGTATATATATATATATGTACATGACGTATATATATGTATATGTGTGTGTGTGTATATATAGATAGATAGATAGATAGTAGCATGCAGTAGAAGTGGAGTTCAGATGGTGTTGCAGAGAACTTGGAGCTATTGGAAGTTGAACTGACTGGGAGAGAAAGGACCAAGCAGATGGAGGTGTAATTTTACCTTAGTTTCAAGTGAACACTTGTACTGTATGTCTAGTATGAACAAGAAAGAGAAGTAGAGTGAAACCTCCCTTATCTGGACTCCCAATATACAGGCACCTCCTTCTACTGGGCAACAAAAGGTTTAAAAAAACCTTTACCGATTGTGCTAAAACGACCCTTACCGACTTTATGTCTCTTGTCTGCAGCAATTTCAGAGAAGTGTGTGGGGGAAATAGGTGTCGCAATGTTGTAACATTAGAAAAAAAGCAGGAGATTATTAGTGAGCTAAAGAAAGGAAAGTCACAAAGGTTAGTCTCCAGTGTACATGATATTCCCAAGTCCACATTGCTGATATATAGAAGGGAAGAGAAAAGATTGAGGGGCATGTTTCAGCCAGTGACTAGCCCTCCTATGCTAAGAGAAGAGATGCATTGTAAAACAAGCTAACTTTGAGAAGCTGGACAAAGCTGCTTACATCTGGTTCATTCAGCCAACGATCCAAGGGTGCTCCTGTGTCTGGACCAGTTCTGCAAGAGAAGGCACTGCAGCTGTACAAGATTCTCTATCCAGACAGAGATGTACATAGAATCTTTCAAGACTAGATAAAGATAAATTCTCTTGCAGACATGCAATTAGATGTCTATCCCTTCAAGGAGAATCACTCTCTGCTGATGCTTCAGCTGTGTGTGCATTTCAAAGAAAATTACTGAGTAAGATGGAAGAGGAAGGATACACTCTAAGCCAAGTTTTTAATGCAGATGAGACTGGATTGTGGTGGTGACTCATGCCTTCCATCTCACACACTGTGCGGAACCTTCCAAGGCTCTCGCACACTGTGCAGAACCTTCCAGGACTCTCGCACACTGTGCGGAACCTTCCAGGACTCTCGCACACTGTGCGGAACCTTCCAGGACTCTCGCACACTGTGCGGAACCTTCCAGGACTCTCGCACACTGTGCGGAACCTTCCAGGACTCTCGCACACTGTGCGGAACCTTCCACGACTCTCGCACACTGTGCGGAACCTTCCAGGACTCTCGCACACTCTGCGGACCTTCCAGGACTCTCGCACACTCTGCGGAACCTTCCAGGACTCTCGCACACTGTGCGGAACCTTCCAGGACTCTCGCACACTGTGCGGAACCTTCCAGGACTCTCGCACACTGTGTGGACCTTCCAGGACTCTCGCACACTGTGCGGAACCTTCCAGGACTCTTGCACACTGTGCGAAACCTTCCAGGACTCTCGCACACTGTGCGGAACCTTGCAGGACTCTCGCACACTGTGCGGAACCTTCCAGGACTCTCGCACACTGTGCGGAACCTTCCAGGACTCTTGCACACTGTACGAAACCTTCCAGGACTCTCGCACACTGTGTGGAGCCTTCCAGGACTCTAGCACACTGTGCGGAACCTTCCAGGACTCTCGCACACTGTGCGGAACCTTCCAGGACTCTCGCACACTGTGCGGAACCTTCCAGGACTCTCGCACACTGTGCGGAACCTTCCAGGACTCTCGCACACTGTGCGGAACCTTCCAGGACTCTCGCACACTGTGCGGAACCTTCCAGGACTCTCGCACACTGTGCGGAACCTTCCACGACTCTCGCACACTGTGCGGAACCTTCCAGGACTCTCGCACACTCTGCGGACCTTCCAGGACTCTCGCACACTCTGCGGAACCTTCCAGGACTCTCGCACACTGTGCGGAACCTTCCAGGACTCTCGCACACTGTGCGGAACCTTCCAGGACTCTCGCACACTGTGTGGACCTTCCAGGACTCTCGCACACTGTGCGGAACCTTCCAGGACTCTTGCACACTGTGCGAAACCTTCCAGGACTCTCGCACACTGTGCGGAACCTTGCAGGACTCTCGCACACTGTGCGGAACCTTCCAGGACTCTCGCACACTGTGCGGAACCTTCCAGGACTCTTGCACACTGTACGAAACCTTCCAGGACTCTCGCACACTGTGTGGAGCCTTCCAGGACTCTAGCACACTGTGCGGAACCTTCCAGGACTCTCGCACACTGTGCGGAACCTTCCAGGACTCTCGCACACTGTGCGGAACCTTCCAGGACTCTTGCACACTGTGCGAAACCTTCCAGGACTCTCGCACACTGTGCGGAACCTTCCAGGACTCTTGCACACTGTGCGAAACCTTCCAGGACTCTCGCACACTGTGCGGAACCTTCCAGGACTCTCGCACACTGTGCGGAACCTTCCAGGACTCTCGCACACTGCGGACCTTCCAGGACTCTCGCACACTGTGCGGAACCTTCCAGGATTCTTGCACACTGTGCGAAACCTTCCAGGACTCTCGCACACTGTGCGGAACCTTGCAGGACTCTCGCACACTGTGCAGAACCTTCCAGGACTCTCGCACACTGTGCGGAACCTTCCAGGACTCTTGCACACTGTGAGAAACCTTCCAGGACTCTCGCACACTGTTCGGAACCTTGCAGGACTCTCGCACACTGTGCGGAACCTTCCAGGACTCCTGCACACTGTGCGGAACCTTCCAGGACTCTTGCACACTGTGCGAAACCTTCCAGGACTCGCGCACACTGTGCGGAACCTTCCAGGACTCTCGCACACTGTGCGGAACTTTCCAGGACTCTCGCACACTGTGCGGAACCTTCCAGGACTCTCGCACACTGTGCGGAACCTTCCAGGACTCTCGCACACTGTGCGGAACCTTCCAGGACTCTTGCACACTGTGCGAAACCTTCCAGGACTCTCGCACACTGTGCGGAACCTTCCAGGACTCTCGCACACTGTGCGGAACCTTCCAGGACTCTCGCACACTGTGCGGAACCTTCCAGGACTCTCGCACACTGCGGACCTTCCAGGACTCTCGCACACTGTGCGGAACCTTCCAGGATTCTTGCACACTGTGCGAAACCTTCCAGGACTCTCGCACACTGTGCGGAACCTTGCAGGACTCTCGCACACTGTGCAGAACCTTCCAGGACTCTTGCACACTGTGAGAAACCTTCCAGGACTCTCGCACACTGTTCGGAACCTTGCAGGACTCTCGCACACTGTGTGGAACCTTCCAGGACTCTCGCACACTGTGCCGAACCTTCCAGGACTCTTGCACACTGTGCGTAACCTTCCAGGACTCTCGCACACTGTGCGGAACCTTCCAGGACTCTCGCACACTCTGCGGAACCTTCCATGACTCTCGCACACTGTGCGGAACCTTCCAGGACTCTCGCACACTGTGCGGAACCTTCCAGGACTCTCGCACACTCTGCGGAAAGGGAAGCCAAAAATTTCAAGAGAGAGTTAGCATATTAGCTATTCTAATGCTGCTGGAACATGCAGGCTGCCATTGGTGTTTGTACACACAAGTGCAAAACCCCATAGCTTCAAGCATATGGACATGAGCTCTCTCCCTGTGCACTATTACTCTCAAAAAAAGGCTTGCACATTGTTTGCATCATGGCTTCATGAGAGGTCTGTGCCTTATGTTAAGAAACTTTGTCAAGACAATAACTTTGAATATAACATCTCATTGCTTCTTGATGATGCACCTGCCCATCCATCAGTAGACATTTTACAGTCCAGGGATGGAAAAGTTAGCACTATGTTTTTGCCTCCCAATTCTTCAGCCGATGGATCAAGGAATTGCAGAAGCAATGAAGAGGCCATACAAAAAGTTTATTTTATGCCATCTCATTCTTGAGAATGAAGCATCCTCTCTCTCTGTTCCTGAACTCCTGAAGCAGCTAACCATAAAGGATGCTGTGCACTGGTGTGCCCAGGCATGGGAGGAAGGGACATTTGACGGTTTGGAAGGGATGGAACAAGCTCCTTCGTCCTTCCAAAGTGGGTAGTTCCCATGTCGCGATTGATGGTGCAGTCGATGATGGTTTTGCTGATAGTGGTTGTTATGTATGTACAGTTCTTGGTTCTTCTCGTAGAGCAGATGATGGTTCTGGTAGTCCAGCTGATGGTTCCTCCCATTGTGCAGCTACAAGCCATGATGATACAACTGGGGTTTTTTCTGGTGGAGATAATGTTGAAGATATGGAGTTTAGAGATCTTTTTCAACAGTTGGGCTACAGTCCAGGTGATCCAAACTGGCAAACTCCAGAAGACTGGCTTGAAGAAGACGCAGAAGACCCTGGGTACCAACTAATGACAGACGATGAAATTGTGAGTGAAGTCGTTGGTGAAAGGTCAATCAATGATTCTTTCTCTACTGGTGATGATGAGGAATTGGATGCCCAAAGTTCAGTGTCAGACACAAAAGCATGCGAGGCTTTTGATGTAGCATTGAAGTGGCTTGAGTCTCAATACAGACCCCGTTCATCTCCTTCTTGTAAAGAAATGGACAGATACTGCTGCTATGAACCGAGTGGAGAACCTAAAACAGAACACCATAACATCATTCTTCAGTGAGAATTGAAATGACGTGTGTACACAACATTATTAGTGGTTGATGTACGTACAATACATGCACACTAATTAATAAAGGAAATTCCTAGGGAAGTTCTAAGTTACGGGCAATTTCTAAGTTACGGGCACACCTTGGTTCCACGCTGCCCGGATAAGGGAGGTTCCACTGTGTAACATATATGATAGATAATATCTGTACAATGCACAGTTGTTATGGTTACGTACAAGACAACCTTACCAAGCAGCAATGAAAAGTAAAAAAGACTCATGGCTCTGAATGCTGTATTATCATCAATAATATTACATCCAAAACATTCTTACTTGATCAGAGCTGCCAGTTTCTCCAATGCCCATGAAGTTTAGGATCATCTTCTATATCCTATGATGGGCAGGTACATCTTGGACTTGAAGAAAGTGAGCAAATTTTGTAGTCACTTTATATCAGAAAATAGCTAGCTATTAGCTTATAGCTTCTCATATCTAAGCTCAGATGCCAATGAAGTCCAATGTACTCAAAAACTTCCATGACAGATACATCGTGATATGAAAAAAAGGTAAGTGAACAATATGAAAGTTCAACATGCAGGCACTACTATTAAGGCATCTTTAGCTATGAGCTAAAACTGGACAAGTAGTTAGCTACATACTAAGCAGTTACCTTAACCAAATTTGAAATCTCTTCAGCAGGCCTAGCCATGATCTAAATGAACTTGTAGGTGACACACTTGACCGAAATGCTAGTTCAACAAGAAATGCTATAGCCAAAAGATCTAGAAACAAGCAGATCGATTAGGTTGTGTTCCAGTAACAATGGAAGTACTTATGATCTTAAATCCAAAGTTAGAATAAGAACCTGAAGTGCTGCTAACTTTATTCAGATGCGAGTAAAATAGTGCTGTCTCTGCGCCATTTTTTATTTTATTATTATGGGCGTCATCCTACCAACAAGCTTTTTATCGTCTGGTAAGGGTTAAGTAGTGCGCTATGTTTAATATATAATACTTGTATATATAGTTTATAATACTTTAATTTTTTAACTACTACTTAGTAATAATAATAATAATAATAATAATAATAATAATAATAATAATAATAATAATAATAATAATAATAATAATAATAATAATAATAATAATAATAATAATAATAATAATAATAATAATAATAATATATAATATATAATAATAATAATAATAATAATAATTGTACCTGCGCACGCACCTTTCGTGTTGCCAACGTAGATCACAAATTGCGCAACACGGCAACAACCAACGAACTACACTATCTACGTTATAGCTCGCATAATGCAAGCAGTTCGCTAGCGAGCTGACCCCCCAAGAGCCAATGTCGGCATTGGATTTGAGTGGTCATTTAAACAATGGTCTATTAATCTGCGTTCTTCTATTCTTCTCCCCCCCACAGGAGCTGGAAAAAATGAGGCCCAGAGTAGACAAGAGTACCTCTTTTCCCCTAGCTCCTGCTGAGGGCTACATTGCTACGTATATTTGAGCGTGCATGACACAAACAGTTTGCAGAGGTCGTATAAAGGTTGCTACTGTTCCCCCCGCCCATTTTTAATTTTTTTGCTCTTTTTGCTTGCATTCTCTGACCACTCCCCCAAAAGATAAAATAATGTTAATGTGATTTTTAAAAAAAGAATAAAAACAAACAATACAATAAACTTATAAATAAATAAACATAATAAATAAATATGATGCAATAAATAAACAATCAACTTATAAATAAATATATATGATGTAATAAATAAACAATAAACTTATAAATAATTTATAAATAATAATAAATAAACAATAAACTTATAAACAATAAACTTATAAATAAATAAATATGATGTAATAAATAAACAATAAACTTATAAATAAATGAATATGATGTAATAAATATACAATAAACTTATAAATAAATAAATATGATGTAATAAATAAACAATGAACATATAAATAATAAATAAATAAATATAAGATAATAAATTGGTGAAGAAATGTTGAAGGAATAGTGAAGGGTGTGAAGCACTGACCTACGTACTAAGTCAAGCAAGATATTAAATACACAACCTTGCTTGCTAGCATCACATGGCAGAGGAGTGTGTAGAGGTAAATGCAGTGAAATCCTCCCCTCCCCCACCCATGTATTACCCCACTGGTGCAATATTCACCTCCAACCCTCCCATGTGGCACAGAACGATAGAGCAGGACCATACAACCGAATTTCCCCCTTCTTATTGCTGTGTGCGATGCTCTCTTGGCTGTCCTTTGGATCGTCCACACTAGCCAGCGCCACATGCAGACTCACCAACCCATAGCAACCATAGCATTGACCTCATTGTCCACTGGACTACACTAGCCAGCACCACATGCAGACTCACCAACCCATAGCAACCATAGCATTGACCTCATTGTCCACTGGACTACACTAGCCAGCACCACATGCAGACTCACCAACCCATAGCAACCATAGCATTGGCCTCATTGTCCACTGGACTACACTAGCCAGCACCACATGCAGACTCACCAACCCATAGCAACAATAGCATTGCCTCATTGTCCACTGGACTACACTAGCCAGCACCACATGCAGACTCACCAACCCATAGCAACCATAGCATTGGCCTCATTGTCCACTGGACTACACTAGCCAGCGCCACATGCAGACTCACCAACCCATAGCAACCATAGCATTGACCTCATTGTCCACTGGACTACACTAGCCAGCGCCACATGCAGACTCACCAACCCATAGCAACCATAGCATTGGCCTCATTGTCCACTGGACTACACTAGCCAGCACCACATGCAGACTCACCAACCCATAGCAACCATAGCATTGGCCTCATTGTCCACTGGACTACACTAGCCAGCACCACATGCAGACTCACCAACCCATAGCAACCATAGCATTGGCCTCATTGTCCACTGGACTACACTAGCCAGCGCCACATACAGACTCACCAACCCATAGCAACCATAGCATTGACCTCATTGTCCACTGGACTACACTAGCCAGCACCACATGCAGACTCACCAACCCATAGCAACCATAGCATTGGCCTCATTGTCCACTGGACTACACTAGCCAGCACCACATGCAGACTCACCAACCCATAGCAACCATAGCATTGACCTCAATGTCCACTGGACTACACTAGCCAGCACCACATGCAGACTCACCAACACATAGCAACCATAGCATTGGCCTCATTGTCCACTGGACTACACTAGCCAGTGCCACATACAGACTCACCAACCCATAGCAACCATAGCATTGACCTCATTGTCCACTGGACTACACTAGCCAGCACCACATGCAGACTCACCAACCCATAGCAACCATAGCATTGACCTCATTGTCCACTGGACTACACTAGCCAGCACCACATGCAGACTCACCAACCCATAGCAACCATAGCATTGGCCTCATTGTCCACTGGACTACACTAGCCAGCACCACATGAAGACTCACCAACCCATAGCAACCATAGCATTGACCTCATTGTCCACTGGACTACACTAGCCAGCACCGCATGCAGACTCAACAACCCATAGCAACCATAGCATTGGCCTCATTGTCCACTGGACTACACTAGCCAGCACCACATGCAGACTCACCAACCCATAGCAACCATAGCATTGGCCTCATTGTCCACTGGACTACACTAGCCAGCACCACATGCAGACTCACCAACCCATAGCAACCATAGCATTGGCCTCATTGTCCACTGGACTACACTAGCCAGCACCACATGCAGACTCACCAACCCATAGCAACCATAGCATTGACCTCATTGTCCACTGGACTACACTAGCCAGCACCACATGCAGACTCACCAACCCATAGCAACCATAGCATTGACCTCATTGTCCACTGGACTACACTAGCCAGCACCACATGCAGACTCACCAACCCATAGCAACCATAGCATTGGCCTCATTGTCCACTGGACTACACTAGCCAGCACCACATGCAGACTCACCAACCCATAGCAACCATAGCATTGGCCTCATTGTCCACTGGACTACACTAGCCAGCACCACATGCAGACTCACCAACCCATAGCAACCATAGCATTGGCCTCATTGTCCACTGGACTACACTAGCCAGCACCACATGCAGACTCACCAACCCATAGCAACCATAGCATTGACCTCATTGTCCACTGGACTACACTAGCCAGCACCACATGCAGACTCACCAACCCATAGCAACAATAGCATTGCCTCATTGTCCACTGGACTACACTAGCCAGCACCACATGCAGACTCACCAACCCATAGCAACCATAGCATTGGCCTCATTGTCCACTGGACTACACTAGCCAGCACCACATGCAGACTCACCAACCCATAGCAACCATAGCATTGGCCTCATTGTCCACTGGACTACACTAGCCAGCGCCACATACAGACTCACCAACCCATAGCAACCATAGCATTGGCCTCATTGTCCACTGGACTACACTAGCCAGCGCCACATGCAGACTCACCAACCCATAGCAACCATAGCATTGACCTCATTGTCCACTGGACTACACTAGCCAGCACCACATGCAGACTCACCAACCCATAGCAACCATAGCATTGACCTCATTG
Organism: Cladorhizidae sp. MBARI D1340-BT2; assembly: GCA_028752905.1. Taxonomy (NCBI): domain Eukaryota; kingdom Metazoa; phylum Porifera; class Demospongiae; order Poecilosclerida; family Cladorhizidae; species Cladorhizidae sp. MBARI D1340-BT2. The sequence goes on along the minus strand of JAQNBH010000007.1, from coordinate 34,322,663 downwards.
TCCACTGGACTACACTAGCCAGCACCACATGCAGACTCACCAACCCATAGCAACCATAGCATTGGCCTCATTGTCCACTGGACTACACTAGCCAGCACCACACCACATGCAGACTCACCAACCCATAGCAACCATAGCATTGACCTCATTGTCCACTGGACTACACTAGCCAGCACCACATGCAGACTCACCAACCCATAGCAACCATAGCATTGACCTCATTGTCCACTGGACTACACTAGCCAGCACCACATGCAGACTCACCAACCCATAGCAACCATAGCATTGGCCTCATTGTCCACTGGACTACACTAGCCAGCACCACACCACATGCAGACTCACCAACCCATAGCAACCATAGCATTGACCTCATTGTCCACTGGACTACACTAGCCAGCACCACATGCAGACTCACCAACCCATAGCAACCATAGCATTGGCCTCATTGTCCACTGGAGTACATTAGCCAGCACCACATGCAGACTCACCAACCCATAGCAACCATAGCATTGACCTCATTGTCCACTGGACTACACTAGCCAGCACCACATGCAGACTCACCAACCCATAGCAACCATAGCATTGGCCTCATTGTCCACTGGACTACACTAGCCAGCACCACATGCAGACTCACCAACCCATAGCAACCATAGCATTGGCCTCATTGTCCACTGGACTACACTAGCCAGCACCACATGCAGACTCACCAACCCATAGCAACCATAGCATTGGCCTCATTGTCCACTGGACTACACTAGCCAGCACCACATGCAGACTTACCAACCCATAGCAACCATAGCATTGGCCTCATTGTCCACTGGACTACAATAGCCAGCACCACATGCAGACTCACCAACCCATAGCAACCATAGCATTGGCCTCATTGTCCACTGGACTACACTAGCCAGCACCACATGCAGACTCACCAACCCATAGCAACCATAGCATTGGCCTCATTGTCCACTGGACTACACTAGCCAGCACCACATGCAGACTCACCAACCCATAGCAACCATAGCATTGGCCTCATTGTCCACTGGACTACAATAGCCAGCACCACATGCAGACTCACCAACCCATAGCAACCATAGCATTGACCACACATGCACATTAACTGTTGGTGTTAGGCGATGCTCCTGTGTACATGTATATGTCCAGTACTGCTGTGGGAAACCCAAAGTGGACAACTGGGGAGGCATATTCAAAGTTCAGAGATCCTTTCCCCCTAACAGGCTAGGGGAATCTGGCTTATGATTAGCTGGACGGCAACTTTAAACTTTAGAACATTGAAACTTCCACACCAGGGTTCCATTTAGGGGAGGACCCCCCCCCCCCCCCCTAGAATCCAGATTTGCCCATTTGCTTCTTCCCCCTTCCCCTGGACAATTTTCTAAATGAAGACCTGCAGACAAATCCCAGGCTTGTCCATAGCACTGCTGGGCCAGTCTGCCTCTGATGACCTGTTGATTTGCTGTGGGCTGTTATCAGCAATGCATTGCAAAGCAACCCTACTAGGCAACTAGGTTCACTTAGAGACATGCACTTTGCATGACAACAACACAACCAACCACCTTCACAGCCTTGTCAAGTATTTGGACCTTCTCTCTCTAGGTTTGCCACATCCTGTTATGTAGCCGTGTAGGACTTGTCTTAGTGACATGGTGTTTAGTAGCTGTTTGGCATTGTTCAGCAGCTGTGTGTACTTACGCAGAGGAGGAGTGTCCCTCAATGGTATGCGTTGTATACGTACAGGTATACGTACAGGAATAACTGTTTTCATAAGGATTAATTGAAGAATTCAACAATGTAGACAGCAAACATTTACAAGACCCTTAACCTATTATTAAAAGATAACTGAAAAGCTATTTCTTTGCATTTTGAATAGCTATAAATACACAGAAGCCTGATATTTTGTTGTTTCTTGAAGCAAGTATTTTTTGAGCAATATGAGCTAAAATAGCAAACTACCATTTACTTCCTATTTTGGGGTGTGGCTAATTGATGATGCAAGGTAAGGAACACATAGGATTGATGCCCTGTTCATGGTTGGTCTGTACGTAGCGCTGTAGCTAGTGTGTAAAAAGGCATCTACTACCTATTGAGGTTGGAAGTATATGGAAGGGAATTTAGTCTTGGTTCTGAGGATGATATTACCACAGAAGATTCTGTAGTGGTGAGCTATCAGAGAGTGAATTTGATTCTGAGGATGGAATGGCTGAAGACTCTCCAGAAGATGATGTATCCCTCATACCAGCTCCAAATACAGTACAAGCAACAACAAAAAACATGCCGGTTGCGTTTCGTACAACGTTAAAAAATGCACACTGTAAACACTAAGCAGCGCAATGGAAATGGTAGCAAGCAGAAACCGTCTGCTAGTGAGCGTTTTGCAAGTCTTCTCTTCGTTCCAGAGCCTTCACTCTTCCCACCTGAAGTATTGCAGGCTAGTCTAAGCCTCCTGTTCCATACTTCAGTCGAGCATGAGTCCCATCAAGAAGCATTGCCGTCAAGGGTCCGTCTCCTACCCAGCGTAGGTCTCTACACCCCTCTTCTTGGAAGGGTTAATTGGTGAACTAGGGATCATCACCAAAATCCTACCTACTTATTATTTGTTGCCAATAAACATGTTCAAATAAGTTTACGAAAAGGACTATCTACTTTTTTTCCTCGCCCACTAAGTTCCTCTTCTATAAAAAAATCTAACTCATACACAAAACAAACTGTGTGCTGCAATAACACCAGTTAGAGAATACTGATACACAAACTATCACTAGTCAAGAAAGTTTAACTACCAACACTTTGTAGATTGAGAGCACCTTATGTAGCTAAAGGCTTGCACACAAAGGCTATCTAAGTTTTGGTTAGCCTTTCTTATGGAACAGCTTAAAAGTTAGCAAATGCTATGTAATAGAAGCTATGACTTACAAACCTGTGATAGCTCATCTACGAGGTCTAGACTAATGTCACAATCATATAGAGAATCTACTCACTGGTTTTCACCGTGGGCTTCAGGATATCTTTTCAACAACTAACAACTTATGTTGGTAGAACTGGAGCTGTAAAACAAAGATGATCTATCCTTTCAAAAGCTTGAAGCAAAGAAGAGTCCTAGCAGTTAAAAAAATGACTTGCCGTGTGGCATAAATCTTGTGCGCTTTGGTGACCTCAGGAAGGCTGGCGTGAGGACGCGCTGACCTTTTAGTCAGCGTCGTTGCGGCCAAAAGTCTCTTAAACGTTAACCGTTTATTTGCATTTGTTAGCGTTGGTTGTTTATTTCAAAATGAACGCAACCGGCGTGTTGTTATGACCTCTACTATAGTAGCGGTGAATATGAATCAGGTTCCTCTCAAGTCTGGACATTCAAGTCTTGTTTCTGACAATCGACTTGCAAATTTGTCATGGTAAGAATAGCTAGCTATGTATATAGTAGCAGCTGGAGCAGTATCCTTTAAACAGCAAACTTTTTTTAGGTGCACATGTGGCCACTGCAGTGGAATGCGTACCAGTCAAGAGTGTGTTTGCTGCAGAGGAGTATCCAGGATTCTCGATTCAAGTGTGACTTGCATCACAGACCATCCAGGCTTCAATTCTGTGTGCCTCAATGTGTGGGTCCTACAAACAGCGGATTACCAATACTGTCAACAATATGGAGCTGGATCACAGCCATCAACAATGCACGAGTAAGGCAGATGCGATATGAGTGCAATACTTCTTTTTACAGTCGCTTTCTCTTTGTGAAGGAAGTACAGGTACTCTGCTTATCGCCAGTTGACAAGATGGTGCTGGGGCTGGTTGGGACAAGATATCCGAGTTGTACTCCCAGTTTGTGCTGTAAAGAATACTCCCAGTTTGTGCTGTAAAGAAAATCAGAGACACATTTCCCTCCCAAGCATACACTGGATTTACATTTCCCAATTCCCCACTCTATCATGAATTGTACGGAATAGTAGACATTATGTCAGAGTTTTGCCAATCTACTCCAATGCTCTGCAACTGCCTTTATCTTATCCTCTTGTTCAAAAATGCTATGTGGAGATGGAATGCAGGATGTTGGCATAGAACAGTTTTCCATTGCAGCCAGGGTTCAGCAAAGAGGTCATCCACATACAGTACATGTAGCCTACTTTAGGCAATATCTCTATATATAAATTTTATAGTGAAAAAAAGCCAAAAGTGCACTCTTCTCTTATCTTGCATAACTGCATGCCATGGCCTCCCCTTTTGTATTTGGGATAGAGCACTGCGTATTTCTTCACCCCCTACTTTGCCTTGGCTGACTTACTTCCATAGTTTTCATTGTAATGCAATATTGCCAGGTGCAACCCACACACAGTGTGAGGTTAGGTTGTGCTTGAGAACCATCTTATAAATGGCATAGAGACAGCTAGGAGAGCTATCACATGCAAAAAGGCCTTGGGTCATTAAGGTTCTGCTCACTCAGCATTAGCCCTGAGGTTCATGATCCCTATCCAGAACCTAGACCCCAAGCAGAGTAATTGAGATCAACACTGGTCCCAGCCTAGCATGACATGACAGAAATGAAAAAGGCTGGTGATGATCATCAACAGGTAATTGTTTGCCAATACTTGGAGATGTTGTAGTACACTGGAGGGAACATGCGATGCACTTTATTAGGATGGTAAAGGGTTATTCCTTATTTATCTTGCTCACATTCCAGTGTAAGTGAATGCAGTGGATGCTGGTGCAAAGAGTATCACCGCACACTGTGAAAAGCTTCACAGGTGGAGGTTTGATGTACTGGAGATAGCTTCATCACATCTGAACAAAATAACTTTTTATGAATCAGCTTTGTTCACTGGATTTTGTATCTAGAAAGCGAAGATTATATGAGATGGATGCTTTTATTTAAAGTGCATCATCACTCTTCTCTGTATAGCTTGATGCTCGCATGCCGGAGAAGCCTCTCTGTGTCCTTTGTGTTTGTCGTGGATGTGATTGTCCATGATAACCACTTTACTTTTATTAGTCCCCATCTCCACTGGTGTAGACACTGCTGAGTACAAATGTTTTTGCTATGCTCTTTGTCCATTCCCTGACATTCTTTCTCTTTACTTAAGACTTCGATTTTTCGGCAGAATGCTAAAGAATAGCAACAACAAAACTCAAGTATGCGTACGTACGTAGTACACATGCAAATCAAAGCACATACATTTTGCTAAATGCCAAATATATATTGTGGCCATGATCAGTGGACAGCAGTTCTGCCTCACCCACTTGGCAATTTGCCGGTATCTATCAGTTACAAGTGTTTCAATATCAAACACTTGCTGGTGAAGAAACTGAATAGCTCAGACGAGTCCTTCTTTCTCTGTGGGTAACTTCCATTCGCTTCGTTACTCTGAATACGTATACACATGAGCAGCATTATAAGGTATAGTGATGTCCACACATCATGTGCCCACCTGCACCAACTGGATGTCAATAACTACGTAAATGCTTCTGTAGTTCCATGAGCGGTATTACATATACACTGTATAGGGTATAGTGATGTCCACCATTATGTGCCTGCCTGCACCAACTCGACGTCAATAACTACATACGTGCTTCTGAAGTTCCATAACAGTATATGATCCAAATTTGGCCGAGTGTCCTGGTCTATCAGCCCTCTCATCACCACCGATGACAACTGACCTTCCTTCACTTCTTAGTTGGTCAAGAGGCTTGTTGGGTGGTTGCTCCAAACAGGAAAAATGGAAGGCTGAAGATCTCTTCTGGTGGTTGAAGAAGTGTGGGGTTAGTTATGGATGCACACCCAAAGTTTACCAGCACTCGTAATATTTTGCTTGGTAATGTCCCAGAAAACAATATTGACACAGAAAGAAGGATCTTCCCAGCAGGAATGTCTTACATATGATTGGCTGTCCCATTCAAATACGTATGAACAATGGCCACAGTTTTTGCCTTATGTGAAGGAAAGTTCCAATAGTTCTGGTAGTTCTGGTAGTGATACCTGTGGGTTTCCTTGGATACCTGTGGGTTTCCTTGGATACCTGTGGGTTTCCTTGGATACCTGTGGGTTTCCTTGGATACCTGTGGGTTTCCTTGGATACCTGTGGGTTTCCTTGGATACCTGTGGGTTTCCTTGGATACCTGTGGGTTTCCTTGGATACCTGTGGGTTTCCTTGGATACCTGTGGGTTTCCTTGGATACCTGTGGGTTTCCTTGGATACCTGTGGGTTTCCTTGGATACCTGTGGGTTTCCTTGGATACCTGTGGGTTTCCTTGGATACCTGTGGGTTTCCTTGGATACCTGTGGGTTTCCTTGGATACCTGTGGGTTTCCTTGGATACCTGTGGGTTTCCTTGGATACCTGTGGGTTTCCTTGGATACATGTGGGTTTCCTTGGATACCTGTGGGTTTCCTTGGATACCTGTGGGTTTCCTTGGATACCTGTGGGTTTCCTTGGATACCTGTGGGTTTCCTTGGATACCTGTGGGTTTCCTTGGATACCTGTGGGTTTCCTTGGATACCTGTGGGTTTCCTTGGATACCTGTGGGTTTCCTTGGATACCTGTGGGTTTCCTTGGATACCTGTGGGTTTCCTTGGATACCTGTGGGTTTCCTTGCCACAATCTGGGCACCTTACACACAAGGAACAGGCGCCCTTCAAAAACAAGGTATTTTCTGCTGCGATGTTTAGTGACATATGTTGGCTGCAGAGAAACCATTTACTTTCATAGCATGTAGTACACACTACACAGTAAAGTAGGCTTGCCTCATGACATGTTCACTTTCAGTGTCGATTCTGTGAAGGTTTCGGACTCATATAAGGTTTCTACCTCAGAGGTGTCTGGCTCAGAGGTCAATGATTTTTTTTTGAATTTAAAAAAAATTAATTTTGTTAAGTTTACATTTTGTAAATATATTATATATTCTGTTTGTTTATTGTTAATTTATTGTTTATTTTATTGCTCGGAGTACTCCAGCGTATGCATGCACTGATGTCCACGATATTTTCTGTAGGTGTGTTGCCAGCTGCAACGTGTGTGTCGAACAAGAGAATGAGATGGTAAGTGGTGGTCAATGGTGGTGGTGATGAAGTGTTGATGGTGATAATGTGGTGGTGGTGGGACTGGTGACAGTGATGGGTGTGGGGGAGATGTGATGATAATGCTGTTGGTGATCATGGAGATGGAGACAGTGGTGATGGTTGTGATGTGCACTGTCGATTTCCACAGGACTCCGGCAGCCAGTGAATTTGTGTTCACTAATCCTCTCTTCTCGTGGTTCTTTTCGCATATCCATCTTGTTCCGATCACCCGAGGTACTTAACAGTATCCCTACAGTACATAGTAACAGTGTCCCTACAGTACATACATGTAGTAACAGTGTCCCTACAGTACATAGTAACAGTGTCCCTACAGTACATAGTAACAGTGTCCCTACAGTACATAGTAACAGTGTCCCTACAGTACATAGTAACAGTGTCCCTACAGTACATAGTAACAGTGTCCCTACAGTACATAGTAACAGTGTCCCTACAGTACATAGTAACAGTGTCCCTACAGTGCATAGTAACAGTGTCCCTACAGTACATAGTAACAGTGTCCCTACAGTACATAGTAACAGTGTCCCTACAGTACATAGTAACAGTGTCCCTACAGTGCATAGTAACAGTGTCCCTACAGTACATAGTAACAGTGTCCCTACAGTACATAGTAACAATGTCCCTACAGTACATAGTAACAGTGTCCCTACAGTACATAGTAACAGTGTCCCTACAGTACATAGTAACAGTGCCCGTACAGTACATAGTAACAGTGTCCCTACAGTACATAGTAACAGTGTCCCTACAGTACATAGTAACAGTGTCCCTACAGTACATAGTAACAATGTCCCTACAGTACATAGTAACAGTGTCCCTACAGTACATAGTAACAGTGTCCCTACAGTACATAGTAACAGTGTCCCTACAGTACATAGTAACAGTGTCCCTACAGTACATAGTAACAATGCCCCTACAGTACATAGTAACAATGTCCCTACAGTACATAGTAACAGTGTCCCTACAGTACATAGTAACAGTGTCCCTACAGTACATAGTAACAGTGTTCCTACAGTACATAGTAACAGTGTTCCTACAGTACATAGTAACAGTGTTCCTACAGTACATAGTAACAGTGTCCCTACAGTACATAGTAACAGTGTCCCTACAGTACATAGTAACAGTGTCCCTACAGTACATAGTAACAGTGTACCTACAGTACATAGTAACAGTGTCCCTACAATACATAGTAACAGTGCCCGTACAGTACATAGTAACAGTGTCCCTACAGTACATAGTAACAGTGTCCCTACAGTACATAGTAACAGTGTTCCTATAGTACATAGTAACAGTGTCCCTACAATACATAGTAACAGTGCCCGTACAGTACATAGTAACAGTGTCCCTACAGTACATAGTAACAGTGTTCCTACAGTACATAGTAACAGTGTCCCTACAGTACATAGTAACAGTGTTCCTACAGTACATAGTAAGTATCCCTACAGTACATGATAGTAACAGTGTCCCTACAGTATATAGTAACAGTGTCCCCACAATACATAGTAACAGTGTTCCTACAGTACATAGTAACAGTGTTCCTACAGTACATAGTAACAGTGTCCCTACAGTACATAGTAACAGTGTCCCTACAGTACATAGTAACAGTGTCCCTACAGTACATAGTAACAATGTCCCTACAGTACATAGTAACAGTGTCCCTACAGTACATAGTAACAGTGTCCCTACAGTACATAGTAACAGTGTCCCTACAGTACATAGTAACAGTGTTCCTACAGTACATAGTAACAGTGTCCCTACAGTACATAGTAACAGTGTCCCTACACTACATAGTAACAGTGTTCCTACAGTACATAGTAACAGTGTCCCTACAGTACATAGTAACAGTGTCCCTACAGTACATAGTAACAGTGTCCCTACAGTACATAGTAACAGTGTCCCTACAGTACATAGTAACAGTGTCCCTACAGTGCATAGTAACAGTGTCCCTACAGTACATAGTAACAGTGTCCCTACAGTACATAGTAACAGTGTCCCTACAGTACATGATAGTAACAGTGTCCCTACAGTATATAGTAACAGTGTTCCTACAGTACATAGTAACAGTGTCCCTACAGTACATAGTAACAGTGTCCCTACAGTACATAGTAACAGTGTCCCTACAGTACATAGTAACAGTGTTCCTACAGTACATAGTAACAGTGTTCCTACAGTACATAGTAACAGTGTCCCTACAGTACATAGTAACAGTGCCTACATAGTAACAGTGTCCCTACAGTACATAGTAACAGTGTCCCTACAGTACATAGTAACACTGTCCCTACAGTACATAGTAACAGTGTCCCTACAATACATAGTAACAGTGTTCCTACAGTACATAGTAACAGTGTTCCTATAGTACATAGTAACAGTGCCCCTACAGTACATAGTAACAGTGTCCCTACAGTACATAGTAACAGTCCCTACAGTACATAGTAACAGTGTTCCTACAGTACATAGTAAGTATCCCTACAGTACATGATAGTAACAGTGTCCCTACAGTACATAGTAACAGTGTCCCTACAGTACATAGTAACAGTGTCCCTACAGTACATCCTCGACATGTCAACGGGTGGAATTCCAATTTTGCGCCTCTGGGTTCATTGATCACTTTGTCCTGGATCCATACCTCATTCATTGATCTCCTTGTCTTGATTCCAATCACAATCACAATTCCTCACCTCTTCCTCGGCTTTTATGGGATGAAAGCTTTTAAGTTTTGCTACAGCCACGTCTGCTGGCAGGTGAGGTTGCTTCACAATGTGCCATACATGTATATGCACTAACAACGCAACTCAACGTGCGATGTTATAAACATCGATCGTGTCATTTATACGAGCAATGCAATGCGATCCGACAACCTCGCGACATCTTGTGGACTGACCTTTAGGCTCGTCTGCTAGCTGGCGCGTAACTAATTAGGCTTCTCTCGGCATGTAGAGTGTGTGGGCCTGGTACATGTATATATGAGTATGGCCTCACCAGTGCATATGGCTACACCTACACACAAGACAGTGGCTAGGTGTGTGTGGCCTAGTATATAAGAGTATGGCCTCACCAGTGCATATGGCTACACATACACACAAGACAGTGGCTAGGTGTGTGTGGCCTAGTATATAAGAGTATGGCCTCACCAGTGCATATGGCTACACATACACACAAGACAGTGGCTAGGTGTGTGTGGCCTAGTATATAAGAGTATGGCCTCACCAGTGCATATGGCTACACCTACACACAAGACAGTGGCTAGGTGTGTGTGGCCTAGTATATAAGAGTATGGACTCACCAGTGCATATGGCTACACCTACACACAAGACAGTGGCTACAGTGTGTGTGGCCTAGTATATAAGAGTATGGTCTCACCAGTGCATATGGCTACACATACATGTACACACAAGACAGTGGCTAGGTGTGTGTGGCCTAGTATATAAGAGTATGGCCTCACCAGTGTATATGGCTACACATACACACAAGACAGTGGCTAGGTGTGCTTGGCCTAGTATATAAGAGTATGGCCTCACCAGTGCATATGGCTACACCTACACACAAGACAGTGGCTAGGTGAGTGTGGCCTAGTATATAAGAGTACGGCCTCACCAGTGCATATGGCTACACATACACACAAGACAGTGGCTAGGTGTGTGTGGCCTAGTATATAAGAGTATGGCCTCACCAGTCAGGGTTTTATCTAGGGGGGCGGAAGGGGGGGAATCTTCCCCCCCTTCAGCGCTGTCTTCCCCCCCCTTTAGATAGGCAGTAATGTAAAGAGTAATGTAATGTACTGGAGTGTCTAGTGTCCGTGAATTTTAATATAATTAAAAAAATACATGGTCACACAATAAGTTTCCTAGTCTTTTTCTGCTTTCATATCTTAATTATTGCCTCAATGTCATCATCTGATAGGAAGTTCGGCCCTTCAATTGCTATATGCATGCTTGTCCAATGTACAGTCTTTCAAACGGTTTCTGAGATTTGTCTTAACAAGTGTAAGCGTAGCAAAGCTTCTTTCAACTGTGGCTGTCGTTAGTGGGATAATTTGATAGATTTGAAGAAGTTTTACTGTAATTATTAGGAAGCATTAAGCACTGTGACTCACTGGCAAGTACAGTAGATGTCATGTCCTGAGCATTGCTGCTTTTGGTATGATGAGCAGCCTGGTGTCGAAGGTATGTTTTGTTCAGTGTGAGAAGTGGGCTGAAATATTAAACGGAAATCGTGTGCTGCATCAAACATGGATCAAGGCTCCTTTCAAGGCGTGGAAAGGCTACTGAAAAATTACGTGAGCATGAAAAAAAAGTCTCAAAGTCACCAAAATGTTATCATATATTGCCTCTATAAAATTTATGCTAACACACTACCACATTGAGCTGATTTTGAGAACATATGTCGGTATTCCCCCCCTTCCAAAAAATCCTAGATAAAACCCTGCCAGTGCATATGGCTACACCTACACACAAGACTGGCTAGAATGTGTGTGTGGCCTAGTATATAAGAGTATGGCCTCACCAGTGCATAAGGCTACACATACACACAAGACAGTGGCTAGGTGTGTGTGGCCTAGTATATAAGAGTATGGTCTCACCAGTGCATATGGCTACACATACACACAAGACAGTGGCTACAGTGTGTGTGGCCTAGTATATAAGAGTATGGCCTCACCAGTGCATAAGGCTACACATACACACAAGACAGTGGCTAGGTGTGTGTGGCCTAGTATATAAGAGTATGGCCTCACCAGTGCATATGGCTACACCTACACACAAGACAGTGGCTAGGTGTGTGTGGCCTAGTATATAAGAGTATGGCCTCACCAGTGCATATGGCTACACATACACACAAGACAGTGGCTAGGTGTGTGTGGCCTAGTATATAAGAGTATGGCCTCACCAGTGCATATGGCTACACATACACACAAGACAGTGGCTAGGTGTGTGTGGCCTAGTATATAAGAGTATGGCCTCACCAGTGCATATGGCTACACATACACACAAGACAGTGGCTAGGTGTATGTGGCCTAGTATATAAGAGTATGGCCTCACCAGTGCATATGGCTACTCATACACACAAGACAGTGGCTAGGTGTGTGTGGCCTAGTATATAAGAGTATGGCCTCACCAGTGCATATGGCTACACCTACACACAAGACAGTGGCTACAGTGTGTGTGGCCTAGTATATAAGAGTATGGCCTCACCAGTGCATATGGCTACACCTACACACAAGACAGTGGCTACAGTGTGTGTGGCCTAGTATATAAGAGTATGGTCTCACCAGTGCATATGGCTACACATACATGTACACACAAGACAGTGGCTAGAGTGTGTGTGGCCTTGTATATAAGAGTATGGCCTCACCAGTCAGGGTTTTATCTAGGGGGGCGGAAGGGGGGGAATCTTCCCCCCCTTCAGCGCTGTCTTCCCCCCCCTTTAGATAGGCAGTAATGTAAAGAGTAATGTAATGTACTGGAGTGTCTAGTGTCCGTGAATTTTAATATAATTAAAAAAATACATGGTCACACAATAAGTTTCCTAGTCTTTTTCTGCTTTCATATCTTAATTATTGCCTCAATGTCATCATCTGATAGGAAGTTCGGCCCTTCAATTGCTATATGCATGCTTGTCCAATGTACAGTCTTTCAAACGGTTTCTGAGATTTGTCTTAACAAGTGTAAGCGTAGCAAAGCTTCTTTCAACTGTGGCTGTCGTTAGTGGGATAATTTGATAGATTTGAAGAAGTTTTACTGTAATTATTAGGAAGCATTAAGCACCGTGACTCACTGGCAAGTACAGTAGATGTCATGTCCTGAGCATTGCTGCTTTTGATATGATGAGCAGCCTGGTGTCGAAGGTATGTTTTGTTCTGTGTGAGAAGTGGGCTGAAATATTAAACGGAAATCGTGTGCTGCATCAAACATGGATCAAGGCTCCTTTCAAGGCATGGAAAGGCTACTGAAAAATTACGTGAGCATGAAAAAAAGTCTCAAAGTCACCAAAATGTTATCATATATTGCCTCTATAAAATTTATGCTAACACACTACCACATTGAGCTGATTTTGAGAACATATGTCGGTATTCCCCCCCTTCCAAAAAATCCTAGATAAAACCCTGCCAGTGCATATGGCTACACCTACACACAAGACTGGCTAGAATGTGTGTGTGGCCTAGTATATAAGAGTATGGCCTCACCAGTGCATATGGCTACACATACACACAAGACAGTGGCTAGGTGTGTGTGGCCTAGTATATAAGAGTATGGCCTCACCAGTGCATATGGCTACACATACACACAAGACAGTGGCTAGGTGTGTGTGGCCTAGTATATAAGAGTATGGCCTCACCAGTGCATATGGCTACACATACACACAAGACAGTGGCTAGATGTGTGTGGCCTAGTATATAAGAGTATGGTCTCACCAGTGCATATGGCTACACATACACACAAGACAGTGGCTAGGTGTGTGTGGCCTAGTATATAAGAGTATGGTCTCACCAGTGCATATGGCTACTCATATATATATATATACACACACAAGACAGAAATTGAATTTACGGTGCACATGTATTACCTTATCAACTCTGGACAGATATAAAAAGATTTAAAAAAAGCAGTGTTACGTATATTACTTGCCTTTGTTATATTAATAGGTAAAGAGTCGTGTAAATGTTATTGGTCAATTCTTGTTTTAAATATGTTTCTCTCGACGAACTCTCAGTTGACATAACGTTACAATAATCTCAGTAATCAACTCGAAATTGTACTCTCTCGACGTTTCGACTAGATGCTCCAGGAATTATGATGAATGCTATCTAGAGCTTCTAGTCGAAATGTTGAGAGAGAAAAGTTGATTATTGAGAAGGTTATTGTAAATAAGTTTTCGTTTCTAAATGAAACATATTCCGTCTTTTTTTCCTTCTTTCTTGTTTTCCCCCCAAGCAGCCACCTACAAGAAGTTATTCAGTACACTGCATTCTCTCGGTCGGAAGCTGTGGCTACTAAGCATTTCAGCCTGGAGGAGAGGGAGGCTAGAGAGGGCAGCATCCATTTGGGAAGGCGAGCGCAGGCATATCCATAGCAAAACAAACAATGGCGTGGCAAGAATTTAACTCTGAGCCCTGTGCAGGACAAAGTAAACTACACACAGCAAGAACTCTATGAGAGCTACTAGCAGTCATCTTCTAGAACAGTTTTAATTCAGCCACATTCTGCAGGAACAGGTACTGTAGCTATTGTGTTGTACAGTAGAATGAGGCCTAATGCAGCTACTCTGACCATTTTGAAGAAGTTTAAAAGCTTATCGAGCACATGCAATACTTACAGCTTGGAATGGCACTCGGGTTTTTAGTCGATTTTGGTTCCCGGCTACCAGGTGAAAGCTCCAATCATGCCCTTACGAGGCAATAATAATGTTCACACATTGGTTAGTGATTTAAAGACTTGAAGTACAAGATGAGGTCATACATGTATGACCTCATCGATGTCTATGCAAGGTCTATCTTGCCTCTTCTGTAGTGTTGTAATTGTTGAGGACTTTCTCTTGGAGGAGTGCACAACATACTATTACTATTACTACTATTACTACTACTATTACTACTACTACTACTATTACTACTATTACTACTACTACTACTATTACTACTACTACTATTACTACTACTACTACTACTACCACTGAGAGAGAGAGAGAGAAAGAATCTCCGCAGCCTGCCTAGACAGGGCCACACTATTCGTACACTACCACCCCTGATACTGCTACCATCTGGGATAAAGCGGTGCTGTCTCTCCCAGAGGAGTCTTTCAAATTTGTTCTTGATACCCTACCCCACAATGCAAATCTGCACCTGTGGAAAAAGAAGAACTCTGACCACTGCCCCCTGTGCCATGAGGATCGCCAGAATCTCATCCATGACGTCCTAAACTCGAAGATGAAAGCCTTGAAACTAAGACGGTACAATGGGCGGCATGACTCTGTTCTGGCTGACATCTACGAAACCATCTCACAACAACTCCCTAACACAGCCTTTAGCACCACTGACCTGGCCAATGCATACAATTTCCACATTACCCCTACTGAACTCAGACTTGACCTTGTCTGGTCGGGTGATAAACACAAGTGTGTCTGCCTTGCGGAACTAACAGTGTGTTTCGACACCTTATTCCACGAAGCTGCGACTAGGAAGGAGGTCAAATACCTACATACCTCTACTTTCTGCATGTCAACTACCAGACTGCATGGCCAGGTTGATTACATTGGAAATTGGTTCATGTGGCTTGCCAAATCTGTGTAGTTTCGTAAAGCTCCAAGACGAACTAAACATCTCCACAACCAAGACTCATATCCTCTTGGTGCAAGGTGCTAGAGAAACAATAATTGGCTCCTTTAACATCTGGTGCTGCAGAAATAGAAATAATCCTTAATTATCCCTCAATTATCCCTTAATTATGGATAATCCCTTAATCATCCCTTAATTATCCCTTAATTAAGGAATTATCCCTTAATGGTGGTTGTTTTCGTTTCTCTGCATGTCGTGATATAAGTATGCAGTTCGGAGCCAGTGATTGTGCAATGTTTCTGTAGAACATTATGACAAAGCTGAGCTTGGAACACTCCATCTCTCATTGGTTTGCCTGTTCGTGTGCACTACAATTCAATGGAGTTTATATATATAGAGAGAGAGAGGTCTTGATTACCTGGGTTGGGTGAAACAATACTGCTAGCTGTTGTGCATTTCATGTGCATGTGTGTTGTGGATTGACCTGGCTGAGGGGGCAGGGGGGCCAACAAGATGTACGTTAAATAGGATAGCTCAGCTTACAAACAGATCTCCAATCTCAGCATCCTCTGACTGGCTTCATGGGTTGGCTCCTTTAAATAGGCTCCCAGCAATCTCAGCATCCTCTGACTGGCTTCATGGGTTGGCTCCTTTAAATAGGCTCCCAGCCCTGAAACCCAGCCAGACCTTATAAGGTAACAATAGAACTGCTAGCCTAGACTTGTTCCTAGTGAGACACAGCTGTGGGTAATGGTTCTAGGTGGCATATTAAATCATCACACTCGGCCTATACTGTAAATGTTCCTTGGTTAGGGAGACGCTGCTGGAGGATCCGTAACACTTCCCCCTTGCCCCTCCAGCAGCATCCTACAGGTAGAGTCCAAGCCTGCCGGGACATACCATCGGCGTTTGCCGTTGGACCTTCCCAGTCGGTGATGGGCGGTGAAGCTATAAGGCTGGAGTCTAAGCGACCATCGAGTCAGGTGTTCTCCGGTATCCTTGATGTTGTTAAGGAAGCAGAAGCCACTGTGACCTGTCACCACGTGGAATGGCACACCAGTAAGATACACTCGAAAGTACTGGATTCTGTCGACAATGGCCAGACACTCCTTCTCCACTGCAGCGTTGTTGGTGTAATAGCAGAAGGTCGAGGACTGGAGAACTAGAAGACTCGGCAGTTGGCTCTATATCACTGCTCTCAGGCTCACAAAGAATGATGACTGGACAAGCACCTTGCTTGGCGGCCTATCTTGCTGCCGCTAGCTTGGTGGCAGCTAGGGCATTTTTCTGGTCAGATAACTCCAGCCATAGTAGATATAGACGACCGTACTCAAGTACGTACAAGAACATCGCTTTTCATCTTCGTTGGGAACTGCATGTGAACAATTGAACTCGCAGTTTTATATTGCACCTCACGACATTAGTTGCCGTGGTGATCTTAAGCCGGGTTCACAATATGACGCTCGCCCATCGTAATGTATCGTCCTATCGTATCGTATCGTTCTATCGTATCGTATTGTTTCTGGTTCACAATATAGTGTTCGATTGGCGAGTTTTGACAAGGTGCTCACGTGATTATTATTATAATAATAATAATTATTATTATTATTATTATGATAGTAGTTGTTGACCGATCGCGAAGACGCGTTTCTCCCTCGAGTTCATCTAGTAGTTCTAGCTGCGATAGTTCCTCGAGTTCATCTAGTAGCTCTAGCTGTGACAGTTCTTCTTCTTCTTCTAGTAGCGAAGACGATTTGACCATGGTAGCTAAATTGCATCATCCTAAGGTAACTATCTGATCTTGCTTCCATAACCACTTGAATCCAAGCATTTTCCTTCGGCCTCAACTCCTTGTATATCGCAGAAGAGATCTGCACAAGCAGGGATATTTGCGCACTGCCTCAATCAACTTCTCCTTAAATTCTAGTGAAGGTCAAAGTCTTTCACGTGACCTTCCGCTTGCCAGCATTCTGATTGGTTGGACGCTCGACGCTCGAATAGAACCAGATCCTATTCCATTGTAACAAAAATACCCTTCACTTAAGAGAACACACTTTGGTTTCTAAGCTGATCCGCACTTTGTTAAACACCAACCTATTCCTAGTTCCCCACTAGAACCTCAGTTAGCGACGAAATTAATCCACACATGGTATTAATTTACTCACCCTTACGAAAAGGTACTGTTGTATTTGATAAATCAAAATAGGCTAAACATAAGCCTCACAGTATACAACTCAATCAAACAAGTATACAATCAATCACTACAACAGTTCATAAAATCAGTATATAGTTCTAACTAACTCTCAGTTCTCTACAGTTCTCTTTTATAATTTACGAGCTGATCCTCTCGACCCTTGCACGGGCGTCTTTGGAACTTCTAGAAGCTTTCCCTCCGTAAACTGTTCGACCTCGCCCTTTAAGTCAGGTGAGTTCCCTCTCGATGGTAAGTGCTTTACGAAGTCACTAATTACATGTTTGGTGGTTGTGGTCATGCCTTTTATGTTCTCCTTTTCAGGGACATCCGGTTCCGTAATGACTTCGTGTTCACCAGTCAGAGTTTCCTCTGACATTTCCCCCTCCTTAACACGAGAGCCCTGGTCTCGTGATAAACCATCCGTGTTCGCATTCTTGGTACCGGCTCGATGTACAACATTAAACCGATAAGGTTGCAAGGCTAAAGCCCACCGAGCCAGTCTGCCATGGCTGTCCTTCATGCTGTTGAGGTGTATTAACGGGTTGTGGTCCGTTTCGATCTGGAAATCTGTGCCCTCCAAATAGATACGATAATGCTTAACACCTGCCACTATGGCCAATGCTTCCCGCTCTATAGCAGAGTAATTTCGTTCACGAGGTAGTAGCTTTCGCGACCCATAGGCAATGGGGTGCTCCTCTCCGTCCATACCCATCTGGCTTAGAATATATCCCAATCCCGTTGCAGAGGCATAGATCTGTCTGCAATACAAATTTCTTTTCCCAATTAGGAGTCGTCAAGATAGGTTGGATCGTAAGAGCTTCTTTCAGGGCCACAAAAGATTTCTCACATGACTCACTCCACTGCACCGTATTGGAGTGTCTCTTTCTGGTTAGCTCCGTCAGAGGGTTGGCTATTGTGGAGAACGCCGGTATGAACCGACGGTAGTACCCCACCAAGCCTAAGAACGCTCTGACCTGCTTCTTTGTCTGGGGCTGCTGGTAACTTCTTACCGCTTCGATCTTCGCATCAAGCGGTTTGATCTTTCCTCCTCCTACCACATGTCCTAGGTAGGTGCACGAATTAACTGCAAAATTACACTTGGTTTCTTTAATGCGTAACCCCGCTGCTTTCAGTCTCTCAAACACCAGTGTCAGCTGCTTCATATGCTCCTCCCAGGTGGAGCTATGGATGAGGATATCATCCAGATAAGCATTCGCGAAACTCTGTAGGTTGACCAGTACATGATCCATCAGCCTCTGGAAGGTGGATGGAGCGGACACCAACCCGAATGGCATAGTCCTGAACTGATACTTTCCATACGGCGTAATGAATGCCGTCTTCTCCCTGCTGTCCCGACTCACTGGCACCTGGTAATAGCCCTTGGTCAGATCTAACGTCGTGATGAACTTCGACCTGCCAATGTTGCTAATTAAATCTTCAATATGAGGAATGGGGTACGGATCTTTAGTCGTCACAGTGTTCAGTTTCCGGTAGTCCACGCACATCCTCTTCGACCCGTCCTTCTTCGGTACTAAAACGATGGGGGCAGCCCAAGGGCTCTTGGATACCTCAATCACTCCTTGTTCTAGTAATATCTTTATCTCTTCTTGGAGATACTTTTGAGAGGTATGGGCCAACCTATATGGTAGTAAACGTATTGGTAGAGCATCACCCGTTGGAATGTCGTGCTCCACCAACGTTGTCCTCCCAGGCACATCCTGAATAACATCAGCAAATTTTTCCTTTAATCTTGAGAGCTGACGATGCTGCTCATCAGAGAGAGATGGATTGATCTGTGGTTCTTGTTCGATCTCAAAGAGGTCATCTAGGTCGGTCTCTGTGTCTTCTTGTGCCAGAAATACTGCTGCTGTGGGAGACATCCACTGCTTCATTGAGTTAATGTGGTATGTCTTGAGCCTCTTTCCGGTGGATCCCGTGTCCACTTGGAATGTTACCTCAGTAATTTTCTGTGTAATAATGAAGGGGCCCTGCCATTCGTTCATTAACTTGTTCTGCCTTCTGGGGCGGAACACTAACACATGGTCACCAACGTCGAAAACTCTCTCCGTAGCCTTCTTGTCATATTGAGCTTTCGGTTGGTCCTTGGCCTTCTTCTCATTCTGTGTTGCTATCGCGTTCACAAGCTCCATATTCGACTTCATCAATGCAATGTGCTCAACAGCATCCACCGCACTTAGTTCTTCTTTCTCCTTCCAGAATCGGACAAGCTCGTCCAGCGGCATCTTCAT
This sequence comes from Cladorhizidae sp. MBARI D1340-BT2, assembly GCA_028752905.1. NCBI lineage: Eukaryota > Metazoa > Porifera > Demospongiae > Poecilosclerida > Cladorhizidae > Cladorhizidae sp. MBARI D1340-BT2. The sequence goes on along the minus strand of JAQNBH010000007.1, from coordinate 34,302,889 downwards.
CTCTCTCCCGAACAACAACTGGAATGGGGAGAATCCCGTAGAGCTATGCTTCGTCCCTCTGTACACCCATAGAAGGAAGGGAAGGCACTTGTCCCATTCTATCTTGGAGTTCTGAGTTGCTTTTCTCAATAAACTCTTGAGGGTAGCATTGAACCTCTCCACCATACCGTCGGTCTGGGGGTGGTATGGGGAGGTTCTAATCTGCTTAATCCCTGTAGCATCACAGTATCGTCTCACGACCTTGGACATAAAATTGGTTCCGTTGTCGGACAATAACTCGGTTGGTACTCCCTGCCTGGCTGTCAACTCAATCAGGCAGTTCACTACTGTTTCTGCAGTAGTGTTCTTCAACGCGAAAGCCTCTGGCCACTTTGTCGCGTAGTCCATGACTACCAGGATGTACTTGTGCCCAGAAGAAGTTCTTTTGAGTGGGCCAAATACATCCATGGCAATCCTGTGGAAAGGGGTACCCATGATGGGCAGAGAGTGTAGGGGGGCTTTGACTAGAGTCGCTGGCTTCGCCTTCTGGCAGATAGGGCAGGAGCTGCACATGAGCTTGATGTCTGCTGCAATCCCTGGCCAGTCCATCCGCTGTCTTATGGTATCCAGCGTCCTTTCCTGTCCAAAGTGTCCGGCTATGAGAGAGTTGTGGGCCAGCTGCATGACTTTCTCTCTTGCTGCCTTTGGTACCATCAATAAGTCTTTCCCATTCTGGAGATAGGGTCGCCTCGTTAGTAGTCCCTTTTTCCAAAAGTAGGGGCTGTTCTCTTCCTTGACTTTGCTTCGGACCTTTTCCAAGGTTGCATCTCTCCTTTGTTCTAGCTTGAACTGTTCCGGAGTAAAGGTGTCAATGGAGGCATCCTCTGTATCCCTGCTCTCCTTCAGCGAGGTAGACTCATTTCGACTGTTCTCAATCGCCAACTTCTCCGCTGGTTCTGTTTCGGTTCCTCCTTCCGCCGTGTCAATAGGGTGCACAACTGGGTCATCCTGCTCTTGTTGAAGGTCAGTATCCTTCTCGACCTGGGCTTGAGTCTTCAGTTGAGAACGGGTCGTCACCGTCACTGACTCAGGGTTGGAAAGGGTCGACACCTTCACTGGCTCATATGGGGGAGTGGCTGACTCCACCTCCTCCTCCCGGATATCTGCTTCCAGGACTTCCTTTACATACTTGGTGAACCTCGGGACATCCTGCCCCAATAGCATGTCTGCGGTCAGTTGATTGGACACTCCCACGGCGAAGTTGACACTTTTTACCATCCAGTTCAACCATCACTCTAGCTGCTGGGAATAAGGTGTGCGTGGAATTAGCTGTATCAAAAGGGATCTTCCATGGTAAATAATCCTCTTTGTTCACCAGGCGAGCATGCACCACCGATTTAGTACAACCTGTATCTGTGATAGGGTGTCCGTTCACCTTGATGCATTTTGTCCATTTCAGTGGTCTTGGGTCTTGACTGACATTAGTCAAGTGAGCTCCTTCCTTCTTGTCTTCCACCTTTACCCTGCAGTTTCTCTGCATGTGGCCTTTCAGACCACATCTGTAACACTGTATTGACTTCAGGTCTCGGGGCGGGGGAGTCTGATTTCCTTCTTTAGACCCAAACTGTAAATTCCTTGGCTCGGTTGGTCCCGTTCGCCTTGCTGGAGTATCTTTCTGCTGGGGGCGGTATCGATCTCTCTGCTCCGACCTTCCCACTTCTGGCTCTTTTCTCTGATTTGTCAGGAACCTCACAACGGCTCTTGATAGTTCTTCATATCCCTTGGGATTCAGATTCCTCATCTGTAATTGGAGCCACCGTGGCAATCTCTGTATTGCCAACTCATATAGCACCGTGTTATAAACTGCTCCATCTGTAGCTTCTACCCATTGTGAAAAGGCTTGCTTAAACGTCCTCATCCAAATGTCTGGGTTTTTAGGGTCAAATGGCATGTCAAAAACCTTGTGTCGGTAAGCTTCCGGAGATATCTGATACACAGTTAACAGTGTTCTCTTAACCTCCCTGTAGTCGGCTTGCTCTGCAGCTGACCAAGGTATTTACAGCTGTTAATCCCTGGCCAGATAGCGAGCTCCTTAGGTAAGTACTCCACTGAGCTTGGGGCCATGCTGGCAGCTGTCGCCGTGACCTCAAACGCACCCAGCCATGCTCCCATGTCATCAGTCCCTTCCATAAACTTTTGAATAGTGAGCTTTGGTGGTCTGGGTGGTTGGTCAGGTAGTGCCACTGGGGGCTCAGGTCTTCTAGCCTCCATCAATAGCTGTGCCCATCTTTCTTGTTGTGCCGCCTGTTGTTGACGGTCTTCATCCCTCCTGAGTTCTTCTCTACGAACTCTCTCCGCCTCTGTCCGCATCCAATTTGCCATGAACCGGTCAAGGGGAGCTCCATCTCCTCCCTCCACTAACGTAGGAGGTTCTGAATCAGAGTGTGCATGAGCAGTTGTACTCCTCAATGATCTGTCTTCTCCTGCTCTATTTCTGTGTCGTCGTTCTTTGGACATGTTGAGTTAGAGAATTAATAATCAATTTGAAAATTATCCAATAACTCGGTAAGGGGTCGCTCTTAGCAATTCCAATAAACTGGTAAGGTACAACTCCACCAAAAAATCGATGACAACAAAATGTCACTTGATAATAAAAACAACAGAAATATACGTGTACCCGAAGGTTACAACTCAACAAATCCTATTCCAGGGTTTGAGTTCACAAGCCCCAAGGTAGTGATCACCTGGGCTGTTTCCCTGTCTACTTGTTAACTAGCGCTCTTCTAGCTAGCAACTGTAGGCCTCTCCTATCTACTAGCAATGTAATTGCCTAGCACAGTGCACCTTCCAGCAACCTCTCACCTTAGGTCTGGAACAGAGTAGTGTGACCTCTCACCTTAGGTCTTTTACTAACACAATAAACTAGCCCTTCACTTAGCTAGTCTATCCCACCGCTGCCACCAATGTAACAAAAATACCCTTCACTTAGAGAACACACTTTGGTTTCTAAGCTGATCCGCACTTTGTTAAACACCAACCTATTCCTAGTTCCCCACTAGAACCTCAGTTAGCGACGAAATTAATCCACACACGGTATTAATTTACTCACCCTTACGAAAAGGTACTGTTGTATTTGATAAATCAAAATAGGCTAAACATAAGCCTCACAGTATACAACTCAATCAAACAAGTATACAATCAATCACTACAACAGTTCATAAAATCAGTATATAGTTCTAACTAACTCTCAGTTCTCTACAGTTCTCTTTTATAATTTACGAGCTGATCCTCTCGACCACTTGCACGGGCGTCTTTGGAACTTCTAGAAGCTTTCCCTCCGTAAACTGTTCGTTTCGCCCTTTAAGTCAGGTGAGTTCCCTCTCGATGGTAAGTGCTTTACGAAGTCACTAATTACATGTTTGGTGGTTGTGGTCATGCCTTTTATGTTCTCCTTTTCAGGGACATCCGGTTCCGTAATGACTTCGTGTTCACCAGTCAGAGTTTCCTCTGACATCCATCGTATCGTATCGTGCTATCGTATCGTATCGTCATGACGTTGCTGGTTCACAATACGACGATACGTTACGATAGGACGATACGATACGTAACAATGGCTGAGCGTCAAACTGTGAACCAGCCTTTAGTCACCTGAGCAATTATAGCACTCCGATTGGTCAAATTTTATGTTTTATTTTCATGATCTGGAAAACAAGTATATACTCTTTAATGGTGATATGACATTGGTTTTCAACTATTCATGGACACATGCACGTGCTCTTCCCGGGATTTTTTTTAACCACTCTTGTGTCTAATTATTCGTTCTCATAAATATTTCCTGAGATGTGCTTTGTAGTTGACTGTACCCACAAATATATTTAAACAAAATCCCAAACTTATTACTGTAGTAATATTGTTGTTGTACTGTACATACTATTGTTATTATTTATTATTATTCATTATCATAATCGCCATCATACTATTACTACAATTACTACTACGCATTATTTAGTGAGAACATTTATTTTTATCTCTGCTAGGCTTGGGTGTTTATCAGAGAGGTCTGGATTACTGCATCAACCTGCTCAATGAGGGACGATGGGTCCATATTTTCCCTGAAGGTAGAGACAGGAACTATAGATGAGCTCGTAGGTGATGTGGGATAGATGGGGTGTGTACAAGCCACAGTGTGTCTAACTCAAGCAATGCACGAGATGTCATATAGTACACCCTTTGATTAAAGCTATAAGGCATTCTTACACTGACCACCAGCAGATATGAGCAATAACAACACTATGTGTGTACATACAATATATTAAGGTATAGTATATATTTTTTAAATTTAATTTTAATCACATAGTTATACTATTTTTTGGTATAACTTTAGTGTGTGTATATATATTAATATATGTATATTCTCCATTCCCACAGGTAAAATCAACATGTCTCTTGATCAGCTGAGACTGAAATGGGGTAAGATCATCACGCAACATCACGCTGATGTCATAACCTTGGTGGTGTAATATTATTAGTATTTATGTATACTAGGGGAGGATACTATATATATATATATGTATATATATGTATATATATTTTGTATATATATGTATATATATATATATATTATGTGTATATACATGTATGTATATATATATATGTATATATATATGTGTGTATATGTATATATATGTATATACATGTATATATGTATATATATGTATATATATATGTATATAATATATGTATATATACACTCTGTGGTGTGTGAGGTCTACTATTTCATGAACTGTGAGAACACATGCACCTCTCCCTCACTAGGTGTGTGGGATTGACTACCATGTGACTGCACATGGCTCGGTGGTCACCAGAGCCTCTGTGGTGCACCAGAGCTTCTGTGACTGCATGTGGCTCTGTGGTCACCAGAGCTTCTGTGACTGCACGTGCTCGGTGGTGCACCAGAGCTTCTGTGACTGCATGTGGCTCTGTGGTCACCAGAGCTTCTGTGACTGCACGTGCTCGGTGGTGCACCAGAGCCTCTGTGACTGCATGTGGCTCTGTGGTCACCAGAGCTTCTGTGACTGCACGTGCTCGGTGGTGCACCAGAGCCTCTGTGACTGCATGTGGCTCTGTGGTCACCAGAGCCTCTTTGACTGCATGTGGCTCTGTGGTCACCAGAGCCTCTGTGACTGCATGTGGCTCTGTGGTCACCAGAGCCTCTGTGACTGCACATGCTCGGTGGTGCACCAGAGTCATGGCTGCACGTGGCATGTCGGTGCACAGTTCGGTGGTGTATATATTTGCACATATATTTTTAGTTTCAGCCCCAGAATGAATGATGGACGGATGGTTCTTAAAACAACAAGAGACTTCCCTAGCATATGGGAGGTGTCTAACATGCCTTGGAAAAGCTCGTGATACTCGGCCTGTTGCTTTCTGCGTGGAAAAAATTGAAACCCACAACCTCCTCCTCCTCCTCTTAGCTGACTTACAAGTCGAGATCCTAGTCACAGGAGTGGCAACCGTCGTCTTATTATCCAGAATGTGCTTGCTTAGAAATAGGAGTCCTTAATTCCTGGTGTTGAGCACGTTTCGGGGCAGATATTGTGAACAATTTGAAGTGATGCTGTGTCACGCAGTGTGATGCAAAGGCTTTGTGCTGTATTGTGAAATGGCCTACGTTAAGCCAAGATTAGTGGATTACGTGCTACCTTAAACCATAAGCTACATCGCTTATAGGAGGAGGTTAAATTTACAGGAGCATCTTTTGATTGCTCATGACTGTTGCTGCACTTTGGGGTGTCGAGAGCAGCTGACACTTTTTTGGTGGCTGTGACTGGCAGTGCTTTAAGGGGCCAATTAGTGAAGAGGAGAAACCGACTAACTCATGATGACACACTCAGTACATTACCAAAACACTCATTCTAGGACTTAATACTGTATTTTCATAGAACCAAAAGAAAGAGGAGAAAAGACTAACTCATGATGGCCTAATGAAGTATCTTCGTGATTTAATATATAATTACTTTGCTCTCTCTGTCTCACTATATATAATTATGTATATAATATATGTATATATATGTACATACATCTTTATATATATACATATTATATATATACATCTTATATACATATATATATATATAAACTTTGAAGAGCTGCCCTTTCTGTCATAATAGCTTCTTACTCTCTCTCTATATATATACATGTATATGGCATGTATAATACATGTATATTTAAATGTGTGCATGTGTCCTACTATATTTATATATTTGTTTGCAGGTGTAGGTCGTATGTTAGCTGAAGCTGCCAGTATTCCCACAGTCATCCCTATATGGCACGTTGGTGAGTTCACACTTCCACACACCCACAACATGGTATTAATCCATGGCCTGGTGGAGGAGGCAAAAGCTTTCATTTACATATACACTACTGATGAGTGGAGCCTTTATGTTTGGTTGCTATAGCAATAGATGGTAGTGGCACGTTGAAGATCTCTAGTTCAAAAGTTAGTCTTTAAAAATACTGTACATTGACATTTTCTCTCCAAGATGGCAAACAACTCGACTTTTCCTACTTTGGTGCGCCTACACCTCCAAGAATGCAGATCCCATAGTAGGGATGATTGGGAGGGGAGTGAGGTTGGTGGCACAGGTAGGACCATAGGGATGACTGGGAGGGGAGTGAGGTTGGTGGCACATGTAGGACCACAAGGATGACTGGGAGGGGAGTGAGGTTGGTGTCACAGGTAGGACCACAGGGATGACTGGGAGGGGAGTGAGGTTGGTGGCACATGTAGGACCACAGGGATGACTGGGAGGGGAGTGAGGTTGGTGGCACAGGTAGGACCACAGGGATGACTGGGAGGGGAGTGAGGTTGGTGGCAAGGTAGGACCACAGGGATGACTGGGAGGGGAGTGAGGTTGGTGGCACAGGTAGGACCACGGGATGACTGGGAGGAGAGTGAGGTTGGTGGCACAGGTAGGACCACAGGGATGACTGGGAGGGGAGTGAGGTTGGTCACACAGGTAGGACCACAGGGATGACTGGGAGGGGAGTGAGGTTGGTGGCACAGGTAGGACCACAGGGATGACTGGGAGGAGAGTGATGTTGGTGGCATTGGCATGATGTGTTGTGGAGAAAGCTGTGAGTCGACTCATAAAAAGTTGCAAGTGTATGAACGGTTCTGGGCATATGCATTGTTGCTTTCTAGCCTGGACTCTGCTCTTTGTCGGAGCACTATAAAAATATTTGTGACTCGGATACAACCTCGGACCCCTTTTTCTTAAATGTTATTGTTATTACTTAATTTTATTATTCTTTTTATTAATTATAACTATTTTATTGCTTTATATTATTATTATGTTGTTCTTTTATTGTTGTTGTTTTTGTTGTATTATTATTCTTATTATTCTTATTGTTATTATTATTGTTATTATTATTGCCATAAATTGTGACTGTTGGATGCACCTAGCTGTAATATGCTGTCGTACCCTGGTTTTGTCATGCACGTATCCGATTTGTTGATTCTAGCCCTCACCATTATGGGTGCTTACCCAATGTGCTCTTAATTGAATCTTGATACCGTATGAGACTGAAGAGTCAAGAGAGATGGTTTTATAGTGAAGTTTGAAGGAGGAGGTGGTGGACGACTAAGAGAACCACTGCCAAGGAAGAAACAGTCTTCGTTATCTGGCCCTCTCCCCGGGTTAGGAAGAGCAAAAGAATAGCTAAAAGGTTGCAGACCTGTACATGGTTGGGCATGGTTGTGCAGGGTTGAAGGGTCAACTGCAGAGCTGGTGGACTAAGAGACAGCATATGAATGAAGATGAGGACTTAGCATTATCTTGGAGGTCTTGTTCACATCATGGCCTGCACTGACTACCCGTTTCCAGTATCAGCAAAACAAAGACATGAATGTGGGAAGATCTAGTGATGATGCTGGTGTGTGGTACTCTCCAGACTGTAGTGTGTGCTGCACTAGATATGATGCTGGTGTGTGGCACTCTCCAGACTGTAGTGTGTGCTGCACTAGATATGATGCTGGTGTGTGGCACTCTCCAGACTGTAGTGTGTGCTCCACTAGATATGATGCTGGTGTGTGGCACTCTCCAGACTGTAGTGTGTGCTGCACTAGATATGATGCTGGTGTGTGGCACTCTCCAGACTGTAGTGTGTGCTCCACTAGATATGATGCTGGTGTGTGGCACTCTCCAGACTGTAGTGTGTGCTGCACTAGATATGATGCTGGTGTGTGGTACTCTCCAGACTGTAGTGTGTGCTGCACTAGATATGATGCTGGTGTGTGGCACTCTCCAGACTGTAGTGTGTGCTCCACTAGATATGATGCTGGTGTGTGGTACTCTCCAGACTGTAGTGTGTGCTGCACTAGATATGATGCTGGTGTGTGGCACTCTCCAGACTGTAGTGTGTGCTCCACTAGATATGATGCTGGTGTGTGGCACTCTCCAGACTGTAGTGTGTGCTCCACTAGATATGATGCTGGTGTGTGGCACTCTCCAGACTGTAGTGTGTGCTCCACTAGATATGATGCTGGTGTGTGGCACTCTCCAGACTGTAGTGTGTGCTCCACTAGATATGATGCTGGTGTGTGGCACTCTCCAGACTGTAGTGTGCACTACACTAGATATGATGCTGGTGTGTGGCACTCTCCAGACTGTAGTGTGCACTACACTAGATATGGTGCTGGTGTGTGGCACTCTCCAGACTGTAGTGTGTGCTGCACTAGATATGATGCTGGTGTGTGGCACTCTCCAGACTGTAGTGTGTGCTCCACTAGATATGATGCTGGTGTATGGCACTCTCCAGACTGTAGTGTGTGCTCCACTAGATATGATGCTGGTGTGTGGCACTCTCCAGACTGTAGTGTGTGCTCCACTAGATATGATGCTGGTGTGTGGCACTCTCCAGACTGTAGTGTGCACTACACTAGATATGGTGCTGGTGTGTGGCACTCTCCAGACTGTAGTGTGCACTACACTAGATATGATGCTGGTGTGTGGCACTCTCCAGACTGTAGTGTGTGCTGCACTAGATATGATGCTGGTGTGTGGCACTCTCCAGACTGTAGTGTGTGCTGCACTAGATATGATGCTGGTGTGTGGCACTCTCCAGACTGTAGTGTGTGCTCCACTAGATATGATGCTGGTGTGTGGCACTCTCCAGACTGTAGTGTGCACTACACTAGATATGATGCTGGTGTGTGGCACTCTCCAGACTGTAGTGTGTGCTCCACTAGATATGATGCTGGTGTGTGGCACTCTCCAGACTGTAGTGTGCACTACACTAGATATGATGCTGGTGTGTGGTACTCTCCAGACTGTAGTGTGTGCTCCACTAGATATGATGCTGGTGTGTGGCACTCTCCAGACTGTAGTGTGTGCTCCACTAGATATGATGCTGGTGTGTGGCACTCTCCAGACTGTAGTGTGTGCTGCACTAGATATGATGCTGGTGTGTGGCACTCTCCAGACTGTAGTGTACACTACACTAGATATGATGCTGGTGTGTGGCACTCTCCAGACTGTAGTGTGTGCTGCACTAGATATGATGCTGGTGTGTGGCACTCTCCAGACTGTAGTGTGCACTACACTAGATATGATGCTGGTGTGTGACACTCTCCAGACTGTAGTGTGTGCTTCACTAGATATGATGCTGGTGTGTGGCACTCTCCAGACTGTAGTGTGCACTACACTAGATATGATGCTGCTGGTGTGTGGCACTCTCCAGACTGTAGTGTGCACTACAATAGATATGATGCTGCTGGTGTGTGGCACTCTCCAGACTGTAGTGTGTGCTCCACTAGATATGATGCTGGTGTGTGGCACTCTCCAGACTGTAGAGTGTGCTGCACTAGATATGATGCTGGTGTGTGGCACTCTCCAGACTGTAGTGTACACTACACTAGATATGATGCTGGTGTGTGGCACTCTCCAGACTGTAGTGTGTGCTCCACTAGATATGATGCTGGTGTGTGGCACTCTCCAGACTGTAGTGTGTGCTGCACTAGATATGATGCTGGTGTGTGGCACTCTCCAGACTGTAGTGTGTGCTGCACTAGATATGATGCTGGTGTGTGGCACTCTCCAGACTGTAGTGTGTGCTGCACTAGATATGATGCTGGTGTGTGGCACTCTCCAGACTGTAGTGTGCACGACACTAGATATGATGCTGGTGTGTGGCACTCTCCAGACTGTAGTGTGTGCTGCACTAGATATGATGCTGGTGTGTGGCACTCTCCAGACTGTAGTGTGTGCTGCACTAGATATGATGCTGGTGTGTGGCACTCTCCAGACTGTAGTGTGCACTACACTAGATATGATGCTGGTGTGTGGCACTCTCCAGACTGTAGTGTACACTACACTAGATATGATGCTGGTGTGTGGCACTCTCCAGACTGTAGTGTGTGCTGCACTAGATATGATGCTGGTGTGTGGCACTCTCCAGACTGTAGTGTGTGCTCCACTAGATATGATGCTGGTGTGTGGCACTCTCCAGACTGTAGTGTGCACTACACTAGATATGATGCTGGTGTGTGACACTCTCCAGACTGTAGTGTGTGCTCCACTAGATATGATGCTGGTGTGTGGCACTCTCCAGACTGTAGTGTGTGCTCCACTAGATACATGTATGATGCTGGTGTGTGGCACTCTCCAGACTGTAGTGTGCACTACACTAGATATGATGCTGGTGTGAGGCACTCTCCAGACTGTAGTGTGTGCTGCACTAGATATGATGCTGGTGTGTGGCACTCTCCAGACTGTAGTGTGCACTACACTAGATATGATGCTGGTGTGAGGCACTCTCCAGACTGTAGTGTGTGCTGCACTAGATATGATGCTGGTGTGTGGCACTCTCCAGACTGTAGTGTGTGCTCCACTAGATACATGTATGATGCTGGTGTGTGGCACTCTCCAGACTGTAGTGTGCACTACACTAGATATGATGCTGGTGTGAGGCACTCTCCAGACTGTAGTGTGTGCTGCACTAGATATGATGCTGGTGTGTGGCACTCTCCAGACTGTAGTGTGCACTACACTAGATATGATGCTGGTGTGTGGCACTCTCCAGACTGTAGTGTGTGCTCCACTAGATATGATGCTGGTGTGTGGCACTCTCCAGACTGTAGTGTGTGCTCCACTAGATATGATGCTGGTGTGTGGCACTCTCCAGACTGTAGTGTGCACTACACTAGATATGATGCTGGTGTGTGGCACTCTCCAGACTGTAGTGTGTGCTGCACTAGATATGATGCTGGTGTGTGGCACTCTCCAGACTGTAGTGTGTGCTACACTAGATATGATGCTGGTGTGTGGCACTCTCCAGACTGTAGTGTGTGCTGCACTAGATATGATGCTGGTGTGTGGCACTCTCCAGACTGTAGTGTGTGCTGCACTAGATATGATGCTGGTGTGTGGCACTCTCCAGACTGTAGTGTGTGCTGCACTAGATATGATGCTGGTGTGTGGCACTCTCCAGACTGTAGTGTGCACTACACTAGATATGATGCTGGTGTGTGGCACTCTCCAGACTGTAGAGTGTGCTGCACTAGATATGATGCTGGTGTGTGGCACTGTCCAGACTGTAGTGTGCACTACACTAGATATGATGCTGGTGTGTGGCACTCTCCAGACTGTAGTGTGTGCTGCACTAGATATGATGCTGGTGTGTGGCACTCTCCAGACTGTAGAGTGTGCTTACACTAGATATGATGCTGGTGTGTGGCACTCTCCAGACTGTAGAGTGTGCTTACACTAGATATGATGCTGGTGTGTGGCACTCTCGAGACTGTAGTGTGTGCTCCACTAGATATGATGCTGGTGTGTGGCACTTTCCAGACTGTAGTGTGTGCTGCACTAGATATGATGCTGGTGTGTGGCACTCTCCAGACTGTAGTGTGTGCTGCACTAGATATGATGCTGGTGTGTGGCACTCTCCAGACTGTAGTGTGCACTACACTAGATATGATGCTGGTATGTGGCACTCTCCAGACTGTAGTGTGTGCTCCACTAGATATGATGCTGGTGTGTGGCACTCTCCAGACTGTAGTGTGTGCTGCACTAGATATGATGCTGGTGTGTGGCACTCTCCAGACTGTAGTGTGTGCTGCACTAGATATGATGCTGGTGTGTGGCACTCTCCAGACTGTAGTGTGCACGACACTAGATATGATGCTGGTGTGTGGCACTCTCCAGACTGTAGTGTGCACTACACTAGATATGATGCTGGTGTGTGGCACTCTCCAGACTGTAGTGTGTGCTGCACTAGATATGATGCTGATGTGTGGCACTCTCCAGACTGTAGTGTGTGCTGCACTAGATATGATGCTGGTGTGTGGCACTCTCCAGACTGTAGTGTGCACTACACTAGATATGATTCTGGTGTGTGGCACTCTCCAGACTGTAGTGTGCACTACACTAGATATGATGCTGGTGTGTGGCACTCTCCAGACTGTAGTGTGTGCTCCACTAGATATGATGCTGGTGTGTGGCACTCTCCAGACTGTAGTGTGTGCTGCACTAGATATGATGCTGGTGTGTGGCACTCTCCAGACTGTAGTGTGTGCTCCACTAGATATGATGCTGGTGTGTGGCACTCTCCAGACTGTAGTGTGCACTACACTAGATATGATGCTGGTGTGTGGCACTCTCCAGACTGTAGTGTGTGCTGCACTAGATATGATGCTGGTGTGTGGCACTCTCCAGACTGTAGTGTGTGCTCCACTAGATATGATGCTGGTGTGTGGCACTCTCCAGACTGTAGTGTGTGCTGCACTAGATATGATGCTGGTGTGTGGCACTCTCCAGACTGTAGTGTGTGCTCCACTAGATATGATGCTGGTGTGTGGCACTCTCCAGACTGTAGTGTGTGCTGCACTAGATATGATGCTGGTGTGTGGCACTCTCCAGACTGTAGTGTGTGCTGCACTAGATATGATGCTGGTGTGTGGCACTCTCCAGACTGTAGTGTGCACTACACTAGATATGATGCTGGTGTGTGGCACTCTCCAGACTGTAGTGTACACTACACTAGATATGATGCTGGTGTGTGGCACTCTCCAGACTGTAGTGTGTGCTGCACTAGATATGATGCTGGTGTGTGGCACTCTCCAGACTGTAGTGTGCACTACACTAGATATGATGCTGGTGTGTGGCACTCTCCAGACTGTAGTGTGTGCTCCACTAGATATGATGCTGGTGTGTGGCACTCTCCAGACTGTAGTGTGCACTACACTAGATATGATGCTGGTGTGTGACACTCTCCAGACTGTAGTGTGTGCTCCACTAGATATGATGCTGGTGTGTGGCACTCTCCAGACTGTAGTGTGTGCTCCACTAGATACATGTATGATGCTGGTGTGTGGCACTCTCCAGACTGTAGTGTGCACTACACTAGATATGATGCTGGTGTGAGGCACTCTCCAGACTGTAGTGTGTGCTGCACTAGATATGATGCTGGTGTGTGGCACTCTCCAGACTGTAGTGTGCACTACACTAGATATGATGCTGGTGTGAGGCACTCTCCAGACTGTAGTGTGTGCTGCACTAGATATGATGCTGGTGTGTGGCACTCTCCAGACTGTAGTGTGTGCTCCACTAGATACATGTATGATGCTGGTGTGTGGCACTCTCCAGACTGTAGTGTGCACTACACTAGATATGATGCTGGTGTGAGGCACTCTCCAGACTGTAGTGTGTGCTGCACTAGATATGATGCTGGTGTGTGGCACTCTCCAGACTGTAGTGTGCACTACACTAGATATGATGCTGGTGTGTGGCACTCTCCAGACTGTAGTGTGCACTACACTAGATATGATGCTGGTGTGTGGCACTGTCCAGACTGTAGTGTGCACTACACTAGATATGATGCTGGTGTGTGGCACTCTCCAGACTGTAGTGTGTGCTGCACTAGATATGATGCTGGTGTGTGGCACTCTCCAGACTGTAGAGTGTGCTTACACTAGATATGATGCTGGTGTGTGGCACTCTCCAGACTGTAGAGTGTGCTTACACTAGATATGATGCTGGTGTGTGGCACTCTCGAGACTGTAGTGTGTGCTCCACTAGATATGATGCTGGTGTGTGGCACTTTCCAGACTGTAGTGTGTGCTGCACTAGATATGATGCTGGTGTGTGGCACTCTCCAGACTGTAGTGTGTGCTGCACTAGATATGATGCTGGTGTGTGGCACTCTCCAGACTGTAGTGTGCACTACACTAGATATGATGCTGGTATGTGGCACTCTCCAGACTGTAGTGTGTGCTCCACTAGATATGATGCTGGTGTGTGGCACTCTCCAGACTGTAGTGTGTGCTGCACTAGATATGATGCTGGTGTGTGGCACTCTCCAGACTGTAGTGTGTGCTGCACTAGATATGATGCTGGTGTGTGGCACTCTCCAGACTGTAGTGTGCACGACACTAGATATGATGCTGGTGTGTGGCACTCTCCAGACTGTAGTGTGCACTACACTAGATATGATGCTGGTGTGTGGCACTCTCCAGACTGTAGTGTGTGCTGCACTAGATATGATGCTGATGTGTGGCACTCTCCAGACTGTAGTGTGTGCTGCACTAGATATGATGCTGGTGTGTGGCACTCTCCAGACTGTAGTGTGCACTACACTAGATATGATTCTGGTGTGTGGCACTCTCCAGACTGTAGTGTGCACTACACTAGATATGATGCTGGTGTGTGGCACTCTCCAGACTGTAGTGTGTGCTCCACTAGATATGATGCTGGTGTGTGGCACTCTCCAGACTGTAGTGTGTGCTGCACTAGATATGATGCTGGTGTGTGGCACTCTCCAGACTGTAGTGTGTGCTCCACTAGATATGATGCTGGTGTGTGGCACTCTCCAGACTGTAGTGTGCACTACACTAGATATGATGCTGGTGTGTGGCACTCTCCAGACTGTAGTGTGTGCTGCACTAGATATGATGCTGGTGTGTGGCACTCTCCAGACTGTAGTGTGTGCTCCACTAGATATGATGCTGGTGTGTGGCACTCTCCAGACTGTAGTGTGTGCTGCACTAGATATGATGCTGGTGTGTGGCACTCTCCAGACTGTAGTGTGTGCTCCACTAGATATGATGCTGGTGTGTGGCACTCTCCAGACTGTAGTGTGTGCTGCACTAGATATGATGCTGGTGTGTGGCACTCTCCAGACTGTAGTGTGCACTACACTAGATATGATGCTGGTGTGTGGCACTCTCCAGACTGTAGTGTGTGCTGCACTAGATATGATGCTGGTGTGTGGCACTCTCCAGACTGTAGTGTGTGCTCCACTAGATATGATGCTGGTGTGTGGCACTCTCCAGACTGTAGTGTGCACTACACTAGATATGATGCTGGTGTGTGGCACTCTCCAGACTGTAGTGTGTGCTGCACTAGATATGATGCTGGTGTGTGGCACTCTCCAGACTGTAGTGTGCACTACACTAGATATGATGCTGGTGTGTGGCACTCTCCAGACTGTAGTGTGTGCTGCACTAGATATGATTCTGGTGTGTGGCACTCTCCAGACTGTAGTGTGCACTACACTAGATATGATGCTGATGTGTGGCACTCTCCAGACTGTAGTGTGTGCTGCACTAGATATGATGCTGGTGTGTGGCACTCTCCAGACTGTAGTGTGCACTACACTAGATATGATGCTGGTGTGTGGCACTCTCCAGACTGTAGTGTGTGCTCCACTAGATATGATTCTGGTGTGTGGCACTCTCCAGACTGTAGTGTGTGCTCCACTAGATATGATGCTGGTGTGTGGCACTCTCCAGACTGTAGTGTGTGCTGCACTAGATATGATGCTGGTGTGTGGCACTCTCCAGACTGTAGTGTGCACTACACTAGATATGATGCTGGTGTGTGGCACTCTCCAGACTGTAGTGTGCACTACACTAGATATGATGCTGGTGTGTGGCACTCTCCAGACTGTAGTGTGTGCTCCACTAGATATGATGCTGGTGTGTGGCACTCTCCAGACTGTAGTGTGTGCTGCACTAGATATGATGCTGGTGTGTGGCACTCTCCAGACTGTAGTGTGTGCTGCACTAGATATGATGCTGGTGTGTGGCACTCTCCAGACTGTAGTGTGTGCTCCACTAGATATGATGCTGGTGTGTGGCACTCTCCAGACTGTAGTGTGTGCTCCACTAGATATGATGCTGGTGTGTGGCACTCTCCAGACTGTAGTGTGCACTACACTAGATATGATGCTGGTGTGTGGCACTCTTCAGACTGTAGTGTGTGCTGCACTAGATATGATGCTGGTGTGTGGTACTCTCCAGACTGTAGTGTGTGCTCCACTAGATATGATGCTGGTGTGTGGCACTCTCCAGACTGTAGTGTGCACTACACTAGATATGATGCTGGTGTGTGGCCCTCTCCAGACTGTAGTGTGTGCTCCACTAGATATGATGCTGGTGTGTGGCACTCTCCAGACTGTAGTGTGCACTACACTAGATATGATGCTGGTGTGTGGCACTCTCCAGACTGTAGTGTGTGCTGCACTAGATATGATGCTGGTGTGTGGCACTCTCCAGACTGTAGTGTGCACTACACTAGATATGATGCTGGTGTGTGGCACTCTCCAGACTGTAGTGTGCACTACACTAGATATGATGCTGGTGTGTGGCACTCTCCAGACTGTAGTGTGCACTACACTAGATATGATGCTGGTGTGTGGCACTCTCCAGACTGTAGTGTGTGCTGCACTAGATATGATGCTGGTGTGTGGCACTCTCCAGACTGTAGTGTGTGCTGCACTAGATATGATGCTGGTGTGTGGCACTCTCCAGACTGTAGTGTGTGCTGCACTAGATATGATGCTGGTGTGTGGCACTCTCCAGACTGTAGAGTGTGCTACACTAGATATGATGCTGGTGTGTGGCACTCTCCAGACTGTAGTGTGCACTACACTAGATATGATGCTGGTGTGTGGCACTCTCCAGACTGTAGTGTGTGCTGCACTAGATATGATGCTGGTGTGTGGCACTCTCCAGACTGTAGTGTGCACTACACTAGATATGATGCTGGTGTGTGGCACTCTCCAGACTGTAGTGTGTGCTGCACTAGATATGATGCTGGTGTGTGGCACTCTCCAGACTGTAGTGTGTGCTGCACTAGATATGATGCTGGTGTGTGGCACTCTCCAGACTGTAGAGTGTGCTACACTAGATATGATGCTGGTGTGTGGCACTCTCCAGACTGTAGTGTGTGCTCCACTAGATATGATCTGGTGTGTGGCACTCTCCAGACTGTAGTGTGCACTACACTAGATATGATGCTGGTGTGTGGCACTCTCCAGACTGTAGTGTGTGCTATACTAGATATGATGCTGGTGTGTGGCACTCTCCAGACTGTAGTGTGCACTACACTAGATATGATGCTGGTGTGTGGCACTCTCCAGACTGTAGAGTGTGCTGCACTAGATATGATGCTGGTGTGTGGCACTCTCCAGACTGTAGTGTGTGCTGCACTAGATATGATGCTGGTGTGTGGCACTCTCCAGACTGTAGTGTGTGCTCCACTAGATATGATTCTGGTGTGTGGCACTCTCCAGACTGTAGTGTGTGCTCCACTAGATATGATGCTGGTGTGTGGCACTCTCCAGACTGTAGTGTGCACTACACTAGATATGATGCTGGTGTGTGGCACTCTCCAGACTGTAGTGTGTGCTCCACTAGATATGATGCTGGTGTGTGGCACTCTCCAGACTGTAGTGTGTGCTGCACTAGATATGATGCTGGTGTGTGGCACTCTCCAGACTGTAGTGTGTGCTGCACTAGATATGATGCTGGTGTGTGGCACTCTCCAGACTGTAGTGTGTGCTCCACTAGATATGATGCTGGTGTGTGGCACTCTCCAGACTGTAGTGTGTGCTCCACTAGATATGATGCTGGTGTGTGGCACTCTCCAGACTGTAGTGTGTGCTCCACTAGATATGATGCTGGTGTGTGGCACTCTCCAGACTGTAGTGTGCACTACACTAGATATGATGCTGGTGTGTGGCCCTCTCCAGACTGTAGTGTGTGCTCCACTAGATATGATGCTGGTGTGTGGCACTCTCCAGACTGTAGTGTGCACTACACTAGATATGATGCTGGTGTGTGGCACTCTCCAGACTGTAGTGTGCACTGCACTAGATATGATGCTGGTGTGTGGCACTCTCCAGACTGTAGTGTGCACTACACTAGATATGATGCTGGTGTGTGGCACTCTCCAGACTGTAGTGTGTGCTGCACTAGATATGATGCTGGTGTGTGGCACTCTCCAGACTGTAGTGTGTGCTGCACTAGATATGATGCTGGTGTGTGGCACTCTCCAGACTGTAGTGTGTGCTGCACTAGATATGATGCTGGTGTGTGGCACTCTCCAGACTGTAGTGTGCACTACACTAGATATGATGCTGGTGTGTGGCACTCTCCAGACTGTAGTGTGTGCTGCACTAGATATGATGCTGGTGTGTGGCACTCTCCAGACTGTAGTGTGCACTACACTAGATATGATGCTGGTGTGTGGCACTCTCCAGACTGTAGTGTGCACTACACTAGATATGATGCTGGTGTGTGGCACTCTCCAGACTGTAGTGTGTGCTGCACTAGATATGATGCTGGTGTGTGGCACTCTCCAGACTGTAGTGTGTGCTGCACTAGATATGATGCTGGTGTGTGGCACTCTCCAGACTGTAGTGTGTGCTGCACTAGATATGATGCTGGTGTGTGGCACTCTCCAGACTGTAGTGTGCACTACACTAGATATGATGCTGGTGTGTGGCACTCTCCAGACTGTAGTGTGTGCTGCACTAGATATGATGCTGGTGTGTGGCACTCTCCAGACTGTAGTGTGTGCTGCACTAGATATGATGCTGGTGTGTGGCACTCTCCAGACTGTAGAGTGTGCTACACTAGATATGATGCTGGTGTTTGGCACTCTCCAGACTGTAGTGTGTGCTCCACTAGATATGATGCTGGTGTGTGGCACTCTCCAGACTGTAGTGTGTGCTGCACTAGATATGATGCTGGTGTGTGGCACTCTCCAGACTGTAGTGTGTGCTACACTAGATATGATGCTGGTGTGTGGCACTCTCCAGACTGTAGTGTGTGCTGCACTAGATATGATGCTGGTGTGTGGCACTCTCCAGACTGTAGTGTGTGCTGCACTAGATATGATGCTGGTGTGTGGCACTCTCCAGACTGTAGTGTGTGCTGCACTAGATATGATGCTGGTGTGTGGCACTCTCCAGACTGTAGTGTGTGCTGCACTAGATATGATGCTGGTGTGTGGCACTCTCCAGACTGTAGTGTGTGCTCACTAGATATGATGCTGGTGTGTGGCACTCTCCAGACTGTAGTGTGCACTACACTAGATATGATGCTGGTGTGTGGCACTCTCCAGACTGTAGTGTGTGCTGCACTAGATATGATGCTGGTGTGTGGCACTCTCCAGACTGTAGTGTGTGCTACACTAGATATGATGCTGGTGTGTGGCACTCTCCAGACTGTAGTGTGTGCTCACTAGATATGATGCTGGTGTGTGGCACTCTCCAGACTGTAGTGTGCACTACACTAGATATGATGCTGGTGTGTGGCACTCTCCAGACTGTAGTGTGTGCTGCACTAGATATGATGCTGGTGTGTGGCACTCTCCAGACTGTAGTGTGTGCTTGCACTAGATATGATGCTGGTGTGTGGCACTCTCCAGACTGTAGTGTGTGCTCCACTAGATATGATGCTGGTGTGTGGCACTCTCCAGACTGTAGTGTGCACTA
>JAQNBH010000007.1:34189993-34283025 GCA_028752905.1 Cladorhizidae sp. MBARI D1340-BT2 | reverse complement strand
TAGATATGATGCTGGTGTGTGGCACTCTCCAGACTGTAGTGTGTGCTGCACTAGATATGATGCTGGTGTGTGGCACTCTCCAGACTGTAGTGTGTGCTGCACTAGATATGATGCTGGTGTGTGGCACTCTCCAGACTGTATAGTGTGTGCTCCACTAGATATGATGCTGGTGTGTGGCACTCTCCAGACTGTAGTGTGTGCTGCACTAGATATGATGCTGGTGTGTGGCACTCTCCAGACTGTAGTGTGTGCTGCACTAGATATGATGCTGGTGTGTGGCACTCTCCAGACTGTAGTGTGTGCTCCACTAGATATGATGCTGGTGTGTGGCACTCTCCAGACTGTAGT
Source organism: Cladorhizidae sp. MBARI D1340-BT2 (assembly GCA_028752905.1). Classification (NCBI taxonomy): domain Eukaryota; kingdom Metazoa; phylum Porifera; class Demospongiae; order Poecilosclerida; family Cladorhizidae; species Cladorhizidae sp. MBARI D1340-BT2. The sequence continues at coordinate 34,282,677 of JAQNBH010000007.1, read as the reverse complement.
GTGTGCTCCACTAGATATGATGCTGGTGTGTGGCACTCTCCAGACTGTAGTGTGTGCTGCACTAGATATGATGCTGGTGTGTGGCACTCTCCAGACTGTAGTGTGTGCTCCACTAGATATGATGCTGGTATGTGGCACTCTCCAGACTGTAGTGTGTGCTGCACTAGATATGATGCTGGTGTGTGGCACTCTCCAGACTGTAGTGTGTGCTGCACTAGATATGATGCTGGTGTGTGGCACTCTCCAGACTGTAGTGTGCACTACACTAGATATGATGCTGGTGTGTGGCACTCTCCAGACTGTAGTGTGTGCTCCACTAGATATGTATGATGCTGGTGTGTGGCACTCTCCAGACTGTAGTGTGTGCTGCACTAGATATGATGCTGGTGTGTGGCACTCTCCAGACTGTAGTGTGTGCTGCACTAGATATGATGCTGGTGTGTGGCACTCTCCAGACTGTAGTGTGTGCTATACTAGATATGATGCTGGTGTGTGGCACTCTCCAGACTGTAGTGTGTGCTCCACTAGATATGATGCTGGTGTGTGGCACTCTCCAGACTGTAGTGTGTGCTGCACTAGATATGATTCTGGTGTGTGGTACTCTGCAGACTGTAGTGTGTGCTCCACTAGATATGATGCTGGTGTGTGGCACTCTCCAGACTGTAGTGTGTGCTCCACTAGATATGATGCTGGTGTGTGGCACTCTCCAGACTGTAGTGTGCACTGCACTAGATATGATGCTGGTGTGTGGCACTCTCCAGACTGTAGTGTGTGCTCCACTAGATATGATGCTGGTGTGTGGCACTCTCCAGACTATAGTGTGTGCTCCACTAGATATGATGCTGGTGTGTGGCACTCTCCAGACTGTAGTGTGTGCTGCACTAGATATGATGCTGGTGTGTGGCACTCTCCAGACTGTAGTGTGTGCTGCACTAGATATGATGCTGGTGTGTGGCACTCTCCAGACTATAGTGTGTGCTGCAATAGTGGTGTGCATTATCCAGAGTGAAGGGTTTTGCTACACTGGATTGTTTGCCATCCTCTTGAAGTTTCTTATGTTGTTGGTGTGCTCTCTGCGTAGTTAAATATGTCGTCAATAAATAACATGTAAGGTTGTTGGTCACATGCCTTTTGGTGGTACATTCGTGTTTTATAATGTTATTGTATTATTATTACTACTACTACTACTATTTATTCATTAATTTATTTTTTATTATTTGTTTATTTATTATTTATTATTGTTATTATTTGTTAATTTATTGTTGTTGTTATTATTATTTTAACCCCTAGTGACAATGCAGCATGACAGCATGGACACATGCGGTTACATACTTGTTCACTGTGTGTGGGTTCAAAGATGAATGAGCTTTTAGTTACATCCACAAAGGAAAATGTGTTTATTTTTAATTGTAAGGGAAAATGAGTGTATCCGAGTTCTCCACCGAGCGTTTAAGCGTAGCTGTGCTGCACCATCCCTTAATTGAAGGCGTAGTGGCTTCTCCACCTAAACGTTGTACATATTGTTATAGTTCTAATTCATATTATTGATGATGCAATACAATTCACACACAGAGAGAGAATGAGAGAGAAACATGAAGTTTATACTTAGTTTAGTTGAAGGTCTTGGTGGACTATTGTCACACGAGTGAGCTCTCAGTAAACCAACTGACTGTTCACTTTGCTTTGTAATGTATCAGCTGCTGAATCAACTCAACTCAGCTAGGTTCAAGATAGCACACTCGCAAGCATGCAAGAGTTTTTATTGTATTGAGATACTTTACCCGTTTGTGCATTCTACTGAATCAAGGGGGAAAATTGGCTGCTGCAATGTATTGGACAGTGCAGAGTGTTGTGGCAGCAAAATTACAGTGAATGGACTTAGTTTTTTACTCGGGATATGTCTGGGGGAGGGATATGTCTGGGGGAGGGATATGTCTGGGGGAGGGATATGTCTGGGGGAGGCATGTGTCTGGGGGAGGCATATGTCTGGGGGAGGGATATGTCTGGGAGGCATGTGTCTGGGGGAGGCATATGTCTGGGGGAGGCATATGTCTGGGGGAGGCATGTGTCTGGGGGAGGGATATGTCTGGGGGAGGCATATGTCTGGGGGAGGGATATGTCTGGGGGAGGCATATGTCTGGGGGAGGGATATGTCTGGGGGAGGCATATGTCTGGGGGAGGGATATGTCTGGGGAGGCATGTGTCTGGGGGAGGCATATGTCTGGGGGAGGCATGTGTCTGGGGGAGGCATGTGTCTGGGGGAGGCATATGTCTGGGGGAGGGATATGTCTGGGGGAGGCATGTGTCTGGGGGAGGCATGTGTCTGGGGGAGGCATATGTCTGGGGGAGGCATATGTCTGGGGGAAGCATGTGTCTGGGGGAGGCATATGTCTGGGGGAGGAGGCATATGTCTGGGGGAGGGAAAGGAGGTAGAAGATAGAGAGCTGTGAAAAAGAATTTCTATTTTTTTGTTGCTGTCAAAAAAAATTGTGTGTGGGGGGGGGGGGGGGAGGGGGGGCCGAGGTGGGCAGTTTACTACCTGGGATTCAAGGCATGCTTGAAATGTTTTGAAGCTAAACTCAGTGGAAACTAAACATCTAGGTTGCTATGAAGCTGCCTGCGTGTGTCTTGGCTAAGATTTTGCGGTTGTCTTTGTTTTGTTGTTTCTATTTTATTTGTTAGTGTATTTGGTTCTTGTGGTTTGCATGTGACAGCATTAATCTGGAGACAATAATGTACTCCCAATATTAGATGAGGCTTCAAGTGCTCAGCATTATAATATATCCTGGAGACAATAATGCACTAATATTAGATAAGGTGCTCAGCATTATATATATCCTGGAGACAATAATGTACTCCCAATATTAGATGAGGCTTCAAGTGCTCAGCATTATATATATCCTGGAGACAATAATGCACTAATATTAGATAAGGTGCTCAGCATTATATATATCCTGGAGACAATAATGTACTCCCAATATTAGATGAGGCTTCAAGTGCTCAGCATTATATATATCCTGGAGACAATAATGTACTCCCAATATTAGATGAGGCTTCAAGTGCTCAGCATAATATATATCCTGGAGACAAAAATGTACTCCCAATATTAGATGAGGCTTCAAGTGCTCAGCATTATATATATCCTGGAGACAATAATGTACTCCCAATATTAGATGAGGCTTCAAGTGCTCTTTAATACACTTGTGGGACTGCACTTATTTTATCTGTGTATCGTACTGTATGCGCCTGTTGGCATTATCTAGTAGGCGGTCTTGAGTATTATAATGCACATTTAAACCTTCAGGAATGGACGACATTCTACCCAACAGAGCTCCTTACATCCCTCGGATCTTCAAAGTAAGGAGGTTGACACAAAATGAGCTCCCTCACACCAACGCAGATTTGTACGACTATGACAATGATAGTAATATTTTTCTTGTAATACTCTTGTGCAGAAGCTGACCGTATTGGTAGGTGAACCCATCGACATCTCTTCACTGCTAAGTTCCCAGAAGTCTGTAAGAGGCAATGCAGTGATCGTGAGGAAGCAGCTCACAGACATGGTTCAACACAAACTTTACGAGCTCAAGAGCCAAGCCGACGCCCTGCATCAGGAGTGGACTGTGCGCTCACCAGTTGCATATAGAACTCTGTGATCTGTAAAAGAAGTGTTCAGTCACTAGCCAACTTGCAAATGTTATATATGTCCGTGTATATATGTGCAGCTGTATATACACTATATACAATTATATCTTCGTTATTCCATGTGTCTTGCTCTTCTTTAGGAGGCTTATGATCACTTCATGCATATGCATGAGGGAATAAAAATATTGTGTACTGATGAGGAACAGGAACATGGTATATAGAGAAAATGTGCAAAGTGTATAATTATATTGGTGATCAAGGAAATAATTTAGATGTGTAGAGAAGAAACAAAAATGGTTGAGGGAAGTGGTTAATGTATTCTATAACTTCTTAACAAAGCAGAAGTGTGAGGAATTATGGTAACTGAGAGGAAAGGTCAAAACTAACTGTCTTTTGTTATTATTATTATTGACAACTTTATCCATTAAATTTGCTATGCACTCTAGCCTTATCATAATGCAAATATAAGTTGAATGTCGTACTGAGAAGTTGTAGGTTGTCAATTTGACAAAGGCATACTACTATATTACTATATATATATAAAGGACTTTTAGGTGGTCAACTCTCCCCCCAAACCCAGTATAACAGTAATAAAACCAAAACACAATTATTTTAAAAAAATTAAGGGGTCGTCCAAATTAGCTGTCCATATAATATTATAAATATTATATATAATTATATTTAATATACCATAGATAAACTCATTTAGATCCAGACAGAGCAGGAGAAAACTATGCATTATATATACAGACTGAGTTAGTAGTACTTGACACTTCGCAGATATCGTCTGATATTCTTGCTGGGAAAAAGGTAGCAAATCTTCTTTTCAGTTTCTTTTTCGGATGTCTCCACTTATTTGTAGCTTCTAAATTGGTACAACTGCTGGAAGGACAGCTAACCGGAGAGAGTCTGTCATTGAAGCAGGCTTGCACGGTAGCTACCCATTCAGCGTCTATTTGTACCATAACCTTGGACGGCTTTCTGTACATTGAAGTAGGCCGTGTTCCCTTAAGCTCGAGTAGCCAATGAACGATTTCTTCAGTATCCTTTAGAGAAGCCTGGTTTTGCTCAGTATTGGTGGGAAGTTGTGGTGGATAGATTTCAGTTGGCATGTTCATGCTCACAGGTGCCTTTATTGGACAAATATTCAACTTTGTTTGTGCTGGTATACTTTTACTTGCACTATCTTTACGAAGATCTGTAGCAATCGCTCCTTTGTTATTCCATCCTTCCTCATTCCACCCCATACCTGAATTGTGACTTTCAAATCTTTCAGTTCTGGTTCTAATTGTTGAAAGTGTACATTGAGCTCCAACTTCACGGAGTTTATCAGCACACTCAGCATTCTTGTTCAGAATGGCTTCATCAAGTGCAGTGTAATTCTTATTGTTACGAATGTTAATGTTCATTAGGTATCCAAGCATCTTGTCAAGCACCATTTTCATCACAGCCACAGTGCTGTTCTTTGCACAGATATGAAGTAGAGTGTTGCCATTTATATCTGCAGTATAGAAGCTGTACAAAGTATTCTCAAGGAGCAACTTGATTTCATCCTTCAAACAGAGTGCACAAGCATACATCAAGCTGTTTTGTCCATTGGCATCAGTCAGAATTGGATTCCCTTCATAACAAAGGAGACTCTTGATTATGGTGATTCTTTTGTCATCGTTTTTCGTATAACAGGCCATCATTAGAGGACGTATCCTTCTCTCACCTGCTGCCTTATTCGGGCTGCAACCTTTTTTCAGAAGGAACCTGACCAGCCGTATATCTTCAAAATGAATTGCTCTAAGAAGGACAGAGCTATGATGGAAAGATAGGTCTGGATGATCACTCAAGATATTACTACTTGGCTTTGCCATTTTTAAGCTCGTGCTCTATTGCTGATTTGGCCCTAGATGCCCTTGCTGTGCAATAGCTATATTTTATGTACGACAGGGAGGAAGGGGGGAAAAATCACACCTTGCGAAGCATTTTAAAGGTGTTGACTTCTCTCTATTGTCACTCTATTCCGGATGCATTAATTTGATTTTCTTTTCACAGGAGCTATAATTATATCTATCCGAGTGAGATACGTGATTTCGATACATACTCCTTTAAAGGAGCCTGTGTCCAACTGTCATGTATGAAGCAGTTAAACAGTTAAAACTCAATAATGGAAACCGACAGACAAACTTGTATGATTATTTTCAGCTAAGGTTCCTTTTTTCTTTTAAGGGGGGAATAATGTCAAAAAAATACACCTCGACAATACCAATCATATCTTCCACCCACTACCCTCTATCAACATAATTTTTGTACCAAAATGTAGCTTAGAAGATAAGCTATTTAATGATGTATTTAACTTTTGTTATAATATATATTTTTTATGCCAAAGTGTCAGCCAGGAAATCCAGTCCACAAATTAAAAACCCATTAATAATGCTAAGTGGCTGCTAGGTGGTTTATGGTAAGAGTACATGTAGTAGTTTTACCTAAACTATTTGAATAAGTATGATAATGCACCACAGGAGAGGGGTGGAAAATCCCATACAAACCACATGCAGATATGCTGGTCTATACCCAACACATTCTCATAACAGTGAAAATAAATAATTTAGTTAAAGAGCACACAATAAGCATTCTGGTGATATATAAATTATGGAGTTTGGGTGAGAAATTAGGGAGAAATTAGTGGAAATATGTGGAAATTCTTCTAATCTAATGCGATGCGATTCTTCTTCACACTTGCTGGGTTTCTAATGAAAATAGTGAGTGCAAAAGCTGTCGTAACTGCATCATAGAATCTTCAAATGTTCTGAAACTTGGAATATGACTTCTATATGAGCAGAGACAACATTTAAAATAGTTGTTTAAAAAAAAAGTGAAAGTTAGCATTTTGACATTATTCCCCCCTTAATGCCAAACATTGGAACATTGGCCCATTAGCTACATACAAAAAAATCTGGTTGAAAGAGGAACTTTCAAACATACATCAATGTTTAGGTATTTTGCTAATGCAAAAACAAGGAATAAATAGTGGACAGAAACATCATAAATTATCCGGCAGTTGTTTTTTGTTTTGTTTTATCTGCTGGTGAAATAGAACACCATTGGTCTCACTTTCTACTGCCCAAAATTCAATTTCTTGGCTACACTAAGTTCTTCTGGTCGGAGGTACATGTATATATGAAGGAGCCACAGAGGGGAAGCACTGAGGCAATTTTCCCAACCCGTCGGGTAGGAACCTCACCAAATGGAAAATAAGCCTTTGAAGGAAACATCACAATATGTAAAGGGGATAACAATAATTTTAGCTAAGTTCCTGTACTAAAAAGGTTCATGACCAGCTGTGGGAAATGGATCTTGTTCACTCAGCTAATGGAAAGATTTAGTCTCCGAGTTCAAGTATCTGGGTGTTCTCTTATCTTCAACACTATCCTGGTCTAAACACATATCCTTCATTTGTAGTAAGTCTCGTCGTCTCTTAGGCCTCTTATACCGACAATTTTATCATCACTCTGACTCCTCTTCTCTTCTGCGTCTATACACCTCTCTAATAAGACCTCACCTTGAATACTGTTCTTTTCTATGGGACCCACAATCTGCGCACCTCTCCATGTCTATCCAAAAAATACAATTCTTTGCATGCAAAATTTGTTCTAAAGACTGGTCCTCTGACTATTCCCTCTTACGTACTAATCTAAAACTCCCTACACTCTCCTCTCGTCGTCTCAACTCTAAACTCATACTTCTCTTTAAGCTTTTGCATAATTACATTGACTTTCCAACCTCACTGCCTGCACATCAGCCTCCTCCACCTTACAACATTAGATCATACCACCCCCTCAATCTTACTTTCATTTTCCCTCGTACTCAGTCTTTTAATGTATCTTTTTTCCCTTCTGTCATTCGTAAGTGGAATGCTCTTCCGAACAATATTAAGGAATCCCGTTCTCTTAGCTTATTTAAACACTACATACAAACAATTTCATAACATTCATAATGTATTTCATGTGTTATGCGTATTGTGTGCTCTTTGCATTAGCCAGGGCATTAGCCAGTGGCTATTGAGAATGTATAATTATTAAAAAAATAAAAAAATAAAAATTTTTTAAAAAAGATCAAAGTTCAGAGTCCAAAACTCGTGTGAGACAAACAGAATACCAAAACAGAATACCACGTTGAGTATTGTCACGTACATATAAAATGTGTCTATTTGGTGTTGGCCTGTGAACCCAGTCCCATAGGATTATTTTCTGCCACCTTCACGACAATCCTGGTGGTAGCGTAAATGAGTTTGGTAGCACACTTGTCCACGCAATTCTCCTCCCTAGAACTCAGCGCTCTGTCCGTCAGTCCTCCAACACAGGATTGGAAACACCGTTCAGCTATGTCGTTGTTGACTAGAGCATGCTGACGAAAATTTCGGAGCATGTACTCTTCCTCCAACGGTCCCCCCATGTTTTTTTGGTAGTGGTGTTAGGTAAAGGTCGCCAAAACCATTTGTACTTGGACTGTGTCCACCCTCTGATCCTCCGCAACAAAGTAGCGAGCTCGAGGACCTCTACACACTAGGTGCTCCACTAGCGGTATCCACTTGCTACTTCTTCCGAGTTTAGCTTGGCCTTAGTTGACTTTATGCAGAGGACAAACCATAGATTGTAGTTCCCTCTGGAGACTGGTATATAACATATCTCTCTGGACACAGCCTCTGGCTCCACCTGGTCTTGGTGCATGTCCTTCAATTTGCATAATGAACACATCACTATTCCACATTGCACATTGTCATAAATTTATAAAGTTCCATCCCAATTCACTGGAATTTTACATAATTATAGACTAGTTATAACTGAGCGAGTGTGCAAGCCAAATATCCAAACCCACCCACACAACAGGAATTTACAAAGCCCGCGTTACTCCCACGAAAAGAGAAAGAAGAGCTGTTTGTGAGGCTACATTTGGGGACTATAGCAGTTGTGCGAGTGTTCGTGGGTATTACAAACTGTGCATTATATCTTTTTTGACAGACTACTGGGACGGAGAAAGAAAAAGCCTTCGCTTGTTCAAGAGAAGTCCAGACGGAAGCCCGGAAGCCCTAGAAAAGGATGCAATGGAGCGATGTTAGCACAGCAATGGAGGCAGTAAGAAAAGGTCGATCAATAAAGCTGCAAATATTCATGGTGTGCCTCGCACCATGCTGAAAGATAGGTTGAGTGGAAGAATAGTCCATGGAACTGCTCCTGGCCCTAAGAAATATTTGACTGGAGATGAAGAAACTGCCCTTGCTGATCATCACATCTCGTTAATAAAGTAGCTATGGACAAGTAAAATCTATTGCTGAAAAAGTGGCCAAAGAGAAAGACCTGTTAGGATCTTCACGCATTTCAGATGGCTGGTGGCGCCATTTTATGGAAAGGAATCCTCATCTCTCTCTGCGTGGAGGAGATGCAATAGCACATGTACATATGGATGCTACAAATAGGGAAGCCATTGAAAAGTATTATGATCTCTTAGAGCAGACATTGAAGGATTATGACTTGTCTGGTCATCCAGCACAAATTTATAATATGGATTAGAGTGGCATACCAATTTCTCATCGACCTCCCAACGTAGTAGCTCTATGTGGCCAAAAGAAAGTGCGCTATCGTGTGTCAGAGAAAAAAGAACAAATTACGGTGATTGGCTGTGCAAATTCTACTGGTCAGTCCATTCCACTAATGGTTATATTTGAAGGAAAGTACTTAAATTACCAATGGACTCAAGGGGAAGTGCCAGGTACGTACTATGGAATGAGCGGGAAGGGATGGACTGATCAGGAACTTTTTCGACACTGGTTGACAGATCATTTCTTGAAATATGCTGTAGCTGGACGTCCAATATTGCTTCTCCTAGATGGCCATAGTTCTCACTATGAACCTGGTAGTATTGAAGTTGCACGAGCTGAAGGCATTGTTCTCTTTTGTTTGCCTCCACATACTACTCAAGATACACAGCCATTGGATGCTTCAGTGTTTGTGCCTCTTAAGAAGCACTTGTCAGAAGTTTGTCACATGCATCTTCAAAGCAAACCAGGAACTGTAATCAACAAATACAATTTCTCTGAGTTTCTTGCTGAGGCATGGCTTAAAGCCATCACACCACTGAACATCATATCTGGTTTCAGAAAGTGTGGCATCTACCCATTTGATCGTAATGCCATTCCTCTTTCTACTGAGAGTGTATCTACTAATAGTGAGGAAGTCTTACTAGACGACACTACATCCCCATCCTCTTAAGTTATATGCAATAGTGCATCCCCTTCTCCTTCAGTTATGTACAATGCTAATCGTTGGTTACATTTACAGTCGATCAGATTGAGCTCTATACCAAGCGACTTGAGAAAGGATACAATGTATATGACGAGGAGTATATTGCTTGGCTTCAACTATATCATCCGGAGGACTTGCCGAGCAAATTGCCTGTTTGTAGTGGGGAAACTTCAGTTTTTGTGATGTGGCATGTCTGGAACCTGTCCAGCAAATTGACACCTCATATGATACTTCAACTCATTGTGATGATCAAGTTGAGTCTCCCATTGATTCTGAAATATCTCATACTCATTGTGATCGTCCAACTGAGTCTCCTGGTAAGTGTGATAGTGTAATCGAATCTCGATGGTCAAAATAAATCTCCTGCTATTTGTGATCAATCTCTTACTTCCTGTGATGGTCAAACCAAATCTCCTACCCTCAGTCATCACACTGAGTCACACTGAATCATTATCTCAAGGCACCTCCGGATCAGTCACTGGATTGCTATCTGAAGAGAGCTCAGGTCGCTCCACATCTACTAGATCCTTGCTCAGTTCAGTCACTACTCCCTGCAGGCCACCGAGAGAAATTGAAAATACTACTATATACTAAGTGTGAAGTGCATGGAAGATTTGAGCCAAGTAAAGAGAAAGTTAGCCCAATAGCCAAGTACTTACAGATTCCAGTTGAAAATAAGAAGAGAGCACCAGCTAGACTTGCTAAATCTCGTGTTATGACAGGGTTTACAAGTTCCGAGTGTTGGGCAATTTTGAAGGAAAAGGAGAGTAAAAAAAATTCTTGAAGAGGAAAAAGAAAACAGGAAAAGATTGCGTGAAGAGAAAGCATCAATGTGAAGAGGAAAATCTAAGAAAAGCAGAAATGAGAGCTAAAAAGGCTGAAGAGCAGAGCAATGCTAAGGCAAAACGAATCAGAGAAGCTGATGAGAAGGCCAGACTAGTGGAGGAGAAAGGGAGCAAGAAACGTAAAGGCGGAGCTGGAACAAAAAACTTTGAGAAAAGACGATGTCTAGACCAGAAAAGGCAGCTATTGAGTGATCACTGTTCTGTATGCAACCAGTCTTATCAGGAGGACACCAGGAGTAGAACGGGTCCAGTGCATGGTTGCACGAGGATAGCATTGAAGACAATAGAAAATTATATCAGTATTGCACATACATTTTTATCTTGTTCGCTACACCTCATTGCATTTCTTTGGGCATGATAATATACAGTATGGCTCTAATGAGCTCAATACCATCATGGATCTTGAGTGTGTTGCACGCTCAAGATCCATTATAATTTATACTAACTTCGATCAACAATCGGAAAGATTATTGCACGTAGCTATTACAATTTCAAGGTGAATCTAGAGTGGACAACATTACCTATATAGTTCAAAATTACTGCAAGCATAAAAGGTGGGGTTTGTTCATAGTTTGAAGAAAAACTAAAGCGTGGGCAGTTCAACGCCTATGTTTGGTACTCATAAGATTGGTCCCCGACCTACATCTCTCCTGCTGGCTGCTGCTCCACATGTAACAATAGCGTGGTAGAACAGTTTCCTGCAGAAGTAGTAGACATAAAACAGTATATTATAATCTTGGATTGGTATCCTTATAACGGCCGAAAAAAAGAAATGCACTTGATATTACAAGCCCGTACACAGGCACCCCCCTTTCAAAATAATTATATTCATGATAGTACTTGGTGTATGTATGTATGTATGCATGAAATAGCTAGCTGACATTTTTATTGTTGTTCAACTTCCGTTATACATAAACCATACACCCTGCTTCATTCCAATCATCAACTCTTAACCAAATAGCTATTCAGATTGATCAACACCTTCACCAGAAAACTTTATAATTATTTCCTGTTATGTTCTACTTTGGACTGCACTCACATGAAGCTGCAAGCTAAAGTCAGTGTGCATTATTTATGAGTTTAAGTTTCCCTTGGAATAAAGTTATGAAAAGACAGCATCAATCTCAAGACATCCGGTCCTTTTTAAACAAAATAATTGCCTGTGATGAAGGGTCATAAAGGAGGTAAGTAAAACAATGGTTAGGCTCTAGCTACAATTGATATTTGATATTTTACTGTAACTTTAGGATTCCCCAGTTCAAGCACCCAGAATGAAAAGCACCCAGAATGAAGCTCCAAGAAACCCTTCTCTACCAACGATTCTTCCACCATCAGGTGATAGTGATAATGTTGAATGTGGACGTGAATGTCAACCTGCCGCCAAATTTCAAGTCAGCAGTCTTCATCAGGTCTTGAACCACCCCCTTTTGATGATATTGGGACCTTCTTGGATCCAAAGAAGTCTATAGAAAGCATTATATGCACAGTTAGTAGTCTTTCTATTGATGAAAAGTATTTTTTACTTTATCATCATATAAACCCACCTAGTGTTTTGCCATGTACACAATTTCGTGGTAAAAAACGAAAGTTTAATATTTCTTGGCTCGAAAAATATCCCTGGCTGTTGTATAGCCCAAAGTTGGATGCTGTATTTTGTGGACCATGTTCACTTCTTCTTTCTAGTATTAAGGGGGGTGTTTACCATGAATTTTCTTCAGATAAAAATAAAATAAAATATTGTATCATTCTATACTCTGGTTTATAAGCCATGGGCATTTCAAATTCCAGAGCTTTTGAAAGCTCCATTCTAAAGTTATAGCTGTTTTATTGCTTGCTATTTCAAGAAAGAACGTGAATTTTTTGGGGTTGCTCGAGCAAGATGCCTCCTAAGAAGAGTAAGCGGTTTCATGGGAGTTCAGCGTCAGCAAATGCCTGTGGCAGAAGAAAGGCCACCTTCCCCTTTAGCTGAACCAGCTGAAATGCCAATACCCATTGTTTTATGTACACATGCAGTATAGAGGCACTATAAAGAAAGATGTATATGTGCAATATGACAATCAACTTACTGTAACCTTGTGGCTCGTTTTCTCAACTTACCAAAGTGGTGGAACCGTGTTCACAAAAAAGTATATAACTCATTTTTTCTAATAGATGGGGCAACTTTTAATATATCATCTTGAAGCTCTTTTCTTGCTCTATCATTTCCACTGAGAATATTTTGATAGGGGTAAGCTAGGTCAAGGTATGGTTGGTTTTGTGGGGGAAAAACAGATTTCTTTGTTGACCTCCAGTATCCCCAACACTACATGATGTGTAAATTCTGTCAATGCATTTTACACATCTGTGGCTGTGATTAGCACAGCCTAAGTGTGAAAGTCAGAGTATGAGGTTAGCTGGAGTTCTATTCATTTATTGCACTGAGAAGGGAAGTATTCAGTTTACCATATCTTGACCTAGGAAGTAGCTATGCACAAACTAAACATATCATTGGAAAGAGCATCAAATGGACTACATTTGACATAAAAATTACTTACAAAAAATGAAAAATAATGAAGTTATGACAAATTAAGTGAAAATATAGAATCGTGGTAAACACCCCCCTTAATAGAAGGGATAAAGGTTATCTTGTGAATAAACGTTACTCTAATTGGGCAAAAATAAGTAATGACTTAAGTAACCACTCTTCATTTCAATATCATTGTGAGTGTCTTCAAGATGCTGATGTTTTGAAAGGCACAATTGATAATCCTTCTGCCCATATTGATGTGATGGCAAATAGTGCTCTTCAGATACGAATGAATGAGAACAAACATATTATATGTTAAATTGTTCGTGCCATACTGTTTCTGGCTAAGCAGGGGCTTCCTTTTCGAGGTGATAGAGAAGATGTTTGCCTAAGTACGAATCCAGGAAATTTTCTAGCTTTGCTTAAAGATTATGCTGAGACTGATAAAAAAAATTATATAAGCATCTCAACAATCTAATAGCTAGAAATGCAACTTACATATCTCCAAGATCGCAGAACGACATTATTAATGTTATTGGCTTTGATATGATTCTATCTGGTACTGTTGCTGAGGTTGCTGAGGTGAAGACTGCCCAATTTTTCTCTGTGCTAGCAGATGAAGTGAGTTGTCACAATATGAGCATTTGCCCATTTGTTTGCGGTTTGTTGATAGTGAATGTAATATTCGTGAAGAATTTATTGCATTTGTAAAATTAGAGAGGGTTAGGGCAGTTGACATTGCTGATGCAATCATAACATCCTTGGACAATCTTGGGTTGTCTTTGAGTAATTTGCGTCGCCAGGGTTATGATGGTGCATCTACAATGAGTGGAACAAAAGCTGGTGTTCAAGCTAGAATACTCGAAAAGCAACCCAAAGCACTTTACACTCACTGTGCCAGTCATTCACTCAATCTGGCTACTGTGAGTTCTTGCTCTGTTCCACCCATCAGAAATTGTATAGATCAAATTAAGAGTCTCATTCTTCCAAAAGAGAAGGGCTGTTAAAAGCAATTGTGGCACGAAACACACACAGGTCAAGTCGAGCCCATCTTCTTAATGTCTGCATAACCAGATGGGTTGAGAACATAGATGGTTGGGAGCGCTTCTATCCATTCTTAATCCATGTATGTGAAGTGATGCTTTATGGGGACATTGATTTTCCTTTGTTTAATGATCCGTGGTCACCAGAAGATAAAAAGAATGCACTTGCCCATATGAAAACCTTGGAATCTTTTGAGTTTCTTTACTCAATGGTAATGATCTATCATTCCTTAATTTACCTGAAAGAAGCAGTTGTTAAAATTCAGGGGGGAAAACAAGATATAGTTTCTGGTGTATCCACAGTCAAGCAATGCTGTGAGGAGTTGAAAATAGTGAGGGAAGATATTGACAGCTATTCCAAGCGTATTTTTGATCACAGCAGTAGAATTGCAGAACAATCTGGCATATCTGTATCAATGCCTCGTATAAGTCAACCGCAGCAACATCGTTCAAACCCACAATTTACATCAGTTGAAGAGTATTTCAAGATAGCTATTGCAATTCCATTCCTTGACCATCTAATAACTGATATTTGTTCGAGATTTACAGCTCACAGTAAGCGAGCAGCTTCCCTTCAAGGGCTTTTACCTGCAAACATCAATGCTAATTCTTCTTTCAATGATATTAAAGAGGCAATAGATTTCTACTCTGATGACCTTCCCAATCCAAATATAATCGATGAAGAACTCTGTCGGTGGAAGTCGGTGGAAGTCAAAGTGGTTGCTTGTTGCAGAAAAAGATCGTCCTGAAACTTTAAGTGATTCTCTAAAGCAGTGTCCTCAATCTCTTCCAAATATCTGTATATTATTGAAGATCTTTGCTATATACCATCCCTTTGAGCTCTTGTTCATGCGAAAGATCGGCATCAGCTCTCCGACGACTACACAATTATTTAAGGTGTATATACACAGACAGAAGAACGTTTAACTGCCTTAGCATTAATACATATGAACTATGAAACCACGATAAGTATAGAAAGTTTTTTTCTGCAGAAGCACCCTCGAAAATTACAGAAGGCTAACTTGCTATTTGAGTGACATGATGATATTATTTACCATTTGAGTGATATTGTGATATTGTTTTTTTGTGGTAATGATTAATTATTTGAGGACCAAATTGAGCACCTAAAATACAGGCCTGGATAACATACCCCTAGACCCCTGCAACATGATTTCTTGAATCACATACCAAATTGTGCACCCCCCTTTTCAAAAGTCTGTGTACGGGCCTGGATAATTCGGTCGCTTACGCTATAAAGGAATTCCAAATTCTACACCCTTTATTATGAAAATGCTTATTATTGCTAGCTGTTGACTAAGATTTAAAAAGAGCCCTTTTTTCCCTTTCTTTATGGAAAAAGATCATCCTCAATAGCCAAGAGGCTAATACGAAGAGTAAAAATAAGTAAACAAATACATGGAGGAATATATTAAGTTGATTATAGTTAAGTAGTAATTATTAATTATAAACAGGCAATATCAGAGTCTATAATATCAGAGTCCATTCACACCTAATTAAGTCATGCGAATTATAAAAAATAATAATTAATAATGATAATAATAATTATAATAGCTAGAATACATGCATATAGTATACATGCATATTGCATAAATTTAATTTAAGAAATAATGATCGTCAGGTACTGAGCTGGATCCAGCAGTGTTTCCTCATTGGATTGCAACTGCAATTCTTTGCAGCAGAAAATGGTAGGCACGATGGTCACCAGACTCAGTTTTGAGGCGTGCACCTAGCTCTTGGAGAAAACTCTTTGCCTCAGACCCAAATACTTCAGAGGTCTCGATACCAATAGGTACAAAATAATGAGTAGCCTCTATATTTGCATACTTCTCCTTCTTCAGAAACTCGGCCATGTCAGCAATGCACCCTGGACCAGGAGGAGATAATACATTTGGCATGCATAGAGGATTCCTTAGTAAAGTAGGATGAAGCCACCTTCAAGGCATTGAAAGATAAGTATCCCTCTGCCCACCCTAGCTCATCAATTCCATCACTCCCATTGAGGCTCCCCATCCAACACAGGTGTTAGAGGTGATGTAGTTCATGCCATCAATTCGTTTCCATGTGGTTCAGTTGGGAGGGGGATGGCTCCTCTTTTCAGGCAGGTGTCACAACAGGAAATTTGGGTGTGGTCTCGTCACAGTAGAAACTCTGTGTTGACTAAAGACCAAGTCACGCAATTCAGCTTCCTAAAAAAATGTGTCTTAACTAGGAGGGTATCCAGTCCCTTTCCCCCCCTCACTTCCAGCCACCTTCATCACTTTAAGCTCTGGCAGATTCGAGCCTGACCAGATGAGGAGCGCCATCTCAAATGGAAGAGGGATGAGGAGATCCGTCTTTAGGCCGAGGAGGACCGTCAGGCTGAATGACTCCATGATGTTGAGAGGTGGATTCAGATGTTCTGGGCTTTCCAGGGCAAGGCTGCACAACTGGCAGGGATTGCCGAGGAGAAGGAGAGCACTTGGAGATGAGCAGGACGAGACACGCCCCTCTAACTCCACTGACCAATGTGCTGGAAATGGAGGGCTTCCTCAGGAGATTTTGTGAGCACATGAAGCTGTACAATGTAGACAAGGCCTTCTGGACATCGAACCTACTCAGGCTGCTCAACCCACTCTCCCTCAGTTTTCTAGCAAGGATGCCCTCGGGTGAGAGGAACGACTTCGAAGCTCTCAGAACTGCGCTACTATCTTTCCATTTAATCACCCCATACCATTATCATGCAGAGAGACTTGAAGTCTAGAGTCTTACCAACAGTACGTGCAGAGGGGCCTTAACATTACGGCACTGTACCAATGTGGAACAGCGCTCCGGCATGGATGTCATTGATCTCTGTGTCATGGACAAGTTATTTCTGCTCTACCCCCAGCAGGACAAACGATCATCAGAAACCAACACCCTGCCACTGCGATGGTGGCTGGTAAGCTGGCAGATGAATACATCCTGAGTCTACCAAAACCAGACGACAGCCAATGCTGTATGTACCAACCAAGTGTATGCACCATCCAAGTGTATGTGGGGATCTGAACTGGAGTGACTGTAACAAGTGGACAGTGTGAAGGAGACCAAGATTCTGGCAGACTCGAGCAATCTCAGCGAAGGGAAGCCTGAGGTCACCAAAGAGGTCAAGCCTCCATGACCACCCAACCTTGACCCTGTCAGGGGCCCATTGTTATGAGTGCAATGACTTTGTGCACATCGCAGCAAGCTCTCCCAAGAGACCAGTGGCCATGACGAGTGTGAGAGGGGATGGAACCGAGTTCCCCACTTACATGGGTGCCATGGCAGGTAAGTTGAATCAACTCCTAATGGACACGGGATGCAACTTTTCCCAGGTGCATCCCAAGTACGTCCCGAAGCAATTCCGTAATGAGGGCTATGTCACCATTCAAAATGCGGGCAGGAGTACACACAGCTACCCCACCACCACGTTGGATCTGAGGATGGAAGAGAGTGCAGAACCCAGTCAAGATTGCTGTAAACCCTGACATACCTTTCATTGCCCTTCTGGGACTGGATTTTCCACAGGTCCAGGATTGCCTGCCATCTCCCACTCACAAGAAGAGGAAGAAGAAGAGTAAAAAGATGAGGGTGACAGTTCTATGCAGACAACGTCACCAGCTCAATTCTATGGACTCTGACTCCAGCTTGACCGCTAACATGGATGGATCAAGACAACCGAGCATCTCCCTGGATGCAGACAATGACAGCGATGGTTTCTCTCACCCCCTCTCAACCAATGACTCAGAACAGCTACCTTCTGATGATAGTACATCTCGACCACACTCTGTCGATGACCTACCTGCCTTCAGCGATGACCTTCCAGCTGGCAAATGCGAGGAACAGAAGCACCCGATCACAGGCATGCTGCTATTCTAGGCCAGCTTCTTCCACTGGATGAGGCCCAGAGAAGTTAAAGGCTGAGCAGGAGACTGACCCGATATGCCATCTGGAGAGCAGAAGACACACGATCTTTTTTCTAAAGAAGTGGCTGCTCTTCCAGAATTGGACCCTTCCAAGACAGACAGAGCCTGTGGAGCATCATGCTGCCCCCAAAATACCATGAAGCTACTCTCTGCCCATTCGCCCACGGCAGGCCACTTCGGATGCCAGAAGAATACAGACAGGGTCATGCACCAGTTCTTCTTGACTGGACTCTGCATGGAGATGGAAAACATGTGTCGGTGTTGCCAACCCTGCCAGAAGACCAGTCCTAGACCCACTGATGCCACTGCCAGTGATTCGGAAACTATTTTCCCCATCACCATGGACATGGTGGGACCCCTCCCCACCACCAACGAGGGTCACCGGTATGTGCTGATGGTAGTGGACTATGGGACACATTTTCCTGGAAGCCTTTCATCGACCACGAGCTGAGATCTCGTGACTGCCTTGATGGATTTCATGTCCAGAGTCAGGATACCGGAGGAAATAATCACAGATCGGGGGTCCAATTTTTGTAGTGCACTCACCAAGGAACTGTATGACATGTTGGGCATTAAGGCCATCAAGACATCTGCCTACTATCCCCAGACCAATGGGATGGTGGAGTAGTACAATGCCACCTTAAAGAGTGGCCTCCGCAAGTAAATAACCAGATTTGTGTGCCAGTGGAACAAGAGCATCCCACATCTTCTGTTCACGTTCCAGGAGCTCCCTCACCAGGTCATGGGCTTGACTCCATTTGAGATGCTCTATGGATGCAACCCTTGAGGGCCACTAGGTGTCCTCTGCAAGGAATAAGAGGTGTCATTTTCCAAGTCTTAAAATGTGGTGTCGTACATGCTAGATACATATGCCAAACTGGAGGCGGCCAGGGACATAGCCATGGAGATGGAGACAATGTCTAAACACCTATGAAGACCTGGTATGACCGCTCTGCTCGAGCGAAGTCATTCCAGGTCGATGACCGCATTCTCATCCTGCTACCATCATCGTCTCACAAGCTGTTGACCAGCTGACCCCATTATGGAGAAGCTCTCCTCCACCACCTACAAGGTGGAGATCGACATTGCAGGGAGCAGACATTCCACATCAACATGATCAGCAGGTGGGAGTCGCCACCTCTCTATTCACCTCAGCCACACACAGCCAGCCCCCTCTTATCAATGATGCCAAAGAGATTCCTATTTGTGCTGAATAGGAGCTGGCCGTCCGGCATCCCCATGTCGGCTTGTGGTCAACTGCGATGACTCATTCCCCAGGACGAAGTGTTTGGATTTATTTAGAGCATCGGCAACTGCCAGGGCTTTACCCTCAACTGGGGCATAGCGTGACTCAGCAGGGTGTGTAAAGTGACTCCCAACCAGAGTGATTTTCCAACCTGTGTAGCAGCAGAATAGGTCAGTACCAGGGCATCCACACTGTTTCTGGAATAGCCAGAACCCAATGCCTGTCTTACCAATCAGTGGCTAGGCATGTTGGCCTCGATTTGTCAAAAATACGGACACCCTCTGTGATCTCATCTATTATGACCAGTTTGGACTCTTCAAATAAATCATTGAGGTTATCATCCCAGTGGAAGCAGGTGTTGGGTTTCAGTAGTTGGCGAAAGGGGAGCATCTTCTCTGACATGCTGAATGCATATGACACTTGGCTGAACCATTAATGGACATCGGTTATGTTTTTTGGCTTAGGTAATTCCATAATTGCTTGGAGATATTTCTTGCAGGGTCGAACGCTGTCCATGGTGATCTCAAATCCAGCAAACTCTACAATGTCATGGCCAAAAACCCACGTGTCGGAGAGCTGGTTGTAGAGGTGATGGTCGAGGGCTATGGACCTCCTACCCCAGATTGGGCCCGGGGTGGTGAGTACACAGAGAGAGTCAAAGACTGCACTTTCACGCTCACCATGTGCCGCTGGTGTCTCAACCTTTGCAGCATCCTTGCTCTTACACATACTCTCAGAATGATTGTTGCGACCACAATGTGCCTGCAGGTCGTAACATAGGCTGGACACTCCTTTCTGCATATCCTGGTGGGCGCACTCTTCCCATGTCCTTTCTTGCCATAGTACGAGCATACCTCATGCTGGTCCTTAACTCCCAGGTACCTCTGGTGAGAGTGTAGGTTCTGGTGGCAGACCTTCAGTTCATCGGTTCTATAGTGCCTGTAAGAACTGCTGGCGAGTACATGAGCACACTGATAGGCCAGGAGGCGTAAAGCAGAGTTTCCAGCTTCCTTGGCTTCAACGAACTGGAAGACGTTTTTCTAGGTCATGTCTTGGTTCTTATCGCCCAGTAGGTCAAGCTGAATCTCAGGGTTGGTTAGGCCACGGCACAGCACATCACGTAGGATGGCTTTGGTGTAATTCAAGTCTTCCTCACAGTCTGTGCATTTGGTTAGAAACTTATACACTCCAGCCTGACCATGGGGGCGAGCACCAAAGGCACGTATTGGCTCATCGTAGTCTTGTCGGGGTGTTGTGTAGGGTCACCCTGGCCACCATCGTATTCTCCTCCCTGACAGCGAGGTTCTTTATAGCTGCAAGAACCTCCTCCTCTGTCTTACCGTAAGTGTGCCACCAGCAGTTCAGGTGAGATCCTTTCGTAGCTGCTCATCGCAGCATTCTAGTAACTGGATTACCCTGTCCATCGCGGACACCTTGGTAGCTCCGATATAGTCTCCCCATCAAGATTTGAAGTACGACCAATCTTCGTGCCCGCAGAAGAGATGGTTGGTCACTTCACTTTCTCCAACTTTGCAGCAGCCACATTCGTGGTGGTAGGGCTGTGGATGGTGGCTTGTGCGGTGATGAGGGCTGCAGCCAGGATAGCCTCGACATCCTCAGTCATATAGGGGACAGGGCAGCAAATAGTCGGCATCTTGAGGCAGTGGTGGGCACCAATTAAAGGTCAATGGAGTCAACGATGCAGAGTAGGCAAATAGCTAAGCTAAGCTGTTCTCAACTACGAGCTAGTTGATGTCAATTTTCAGTATTGAGTGCTATCATAAATAGGGACAACTCCCATTTGTGCATCTATGATTCAATGTTCATAGACCATAAATGATAGCACTCAATACTGAAATGACATAACAGGTAAGGTGTCCTAGTATATCACATTAGTCTATTATTCTCTAGTTACAACTCACTTTAATTTAACATCAGTGAAGGAGACAAGGATATTTTTGGAACAACGACCAGCATCTGGAAGTAGTTTTATTTTCCCTCCCGGGCTGAAACCACCAGTTCAATAGGAGTGATACAAACTTAAGTTCTGTTTATAAAAAAATATATCAAACCAATATAGGTTACTGTTCCCCCATTTAAAAAGTGAGGGGTGGGGGGGGGGGGGGTTCAGTGGAAACAGGTTGATAAAAATAATATGATGGGAGAGGATGTCAGCAAAAAAAATTAAACATTGCTAATGTTCCAATGCACAGTTCATCAATGGCCCTGCAGTAGGATTAGTGTCAGGTTCTTCCCTCACATCTTCACTTTCCTCTTTAAATCCGCTCTTTCTTCTTGATTTCCTCCTCATTAGGCCACTCCCAGGTATGGACAAATCACTCCACGATACTTTATGGGAGTGTTTCTATATAAAGCAAAAACAAGGATAATTTTTAAAATAACCCATCAATAATGTAACAACAGGAGTTCTCCCATGATATATAATAACACCGCAGCAATACAACACTCTTTTCTGCCTAACCCACCTCCCCCCCCCCCCCCCCCCCCCCCCCCCACCTCCACCTGCAAAAAACAAAAAAATGAAAAAAGTTGTGTGATAGGGAGGAGGAGGAGGAGGAGGAGATAATCATGTGGAAACAAAAACATAATGTTGTGGCATGCACAAGTAACAGAAACGTTCCTTGCAAATAGAGGACTTCTCTAGAAGTAGGGGATGGAGTAGTTCAGAGAAGTATAGTATAATGTGATAATAGGTATAGCTTTGTAAAATGTTCACCTTTTTCTTCAAAATACACTTCTCCATTTCCAAAAGGTCAGGCTCGTCCTCTTGTATGGACACTTCTGTGTGAATGTTAGGTGGCACATCTCCCTCATTAGTGGGAAGGAAACTCTCTCCCGTCAATTTGTTGAAGAAAAAATGCCCCACTTTCCTGGACTCCAGTTCGATCCAAACCTCCTAGAAAATTCATGCAAAATAGAATACAAATATAATTTTGTTCTGGTTTGCAATCTGCTAGCTCACAAAGAAATATTGGCTTGAAGTTTTGCATTGAAGTAACATGGCTATAATAAAAGGGGAAAGAGTGGGTTGGAGTTTCCCCTCTTCCCCCTCCGCCTCCACCATTTTGACATAACATTTGGTGCTTATTCACAGGCAACTGGAGCATGTAGGTCAAGCATCTAGTCAATGAAAATGCAAAAAGACGATCATCACTCAAGGCAAGAGAAGGTAATTCTAGCCACTTTGAAGGTGCAACAATGGATGTGCAGGAGAACAATCACTTCAATCTTGATGGTCCTAAAGGTTCTCAACCAGATTCTGACATTTAGTGAAAACCCCTTTGTGATAATAGAGCAAGCAGTTGATATGGCTATGGGTTGGTTGGTGGTATTAAGATCAGTAATCATTAGCAATGATTGCCAGGGTTAAAACGTGGACACTCCTACAGTAACAGCTACAAGATGAGACACACCCATTGCATGACCATGTAGATGTGAAGAGGTGCCTGAAATCTAATATGAGTTTCTGCAGCAATGCTGAACCACTTCAAAGAAGATGACCCTGCAGGACTAGCTGTGACAATTCCACCTTCCTTAAGGGAGGATGAGTGGTCAAAAGGCCCTTTTACCTCTTTTTTGAGGCACCATCACATTCTCATTGCAGTGCCCATGCATGAAATTTTTATGTCAAATGATAGCTCCATCTGTGCTTAACACATGCTTATATTAGGGAGTAATATGCAGTTTTGGGTAAAGTGTATGCAGAGGTCCTACATTTTTTTTGGTGCAGGAATCTCTGACTATCAACACTCATACAACTTCAAACTTTTGTGGGTGATAGCTTGTTCAAGGTTCTCTAAGCAATAAAACTCTAGATTAGTGATTAGTAAGTGTGGTTAAAAGGGGGGACAATTTTTTAATGCATTAATAAACTGTGGTTACGACTTTAGAGCTCCATAAAGTCTGCACACTACACTCTATGAACTTGATATATAGCTCTAAAGATAGTTCTCACTGTGTCTTTTTTTGACACTAAAAACTGTTGCATAAATATAACCATGCCAAAGTTACATGCAGTCTAAATTGTGTGCCTCAGATCAGCATGTCCGAGTTCTTTGCAGTTCAGGGTCCTGATTGGAAAGTGCTAGAAAGTTGAATTAGTACCAGTAGCTGGAGGAATTCCTAATGATTGGTTTCATTAAGTGTTAAAATGTAAGTGGGTGGTCAGGTTGAAAATTAATTTGGAAACCTATGCTTGACCATGTACTTACTTTTTAGTAAATCATTTTGTAGAGTAGGGCTTCCTCTAGACACTGGTACTAATTTCAACCTCTTCTAGCCACAAATATTTTAACTGGCTGCACTTTCCAACCCTGAACCAAAGAGTTCAGCCTAGCACATCAATGAAATTGCTTGTACTGTACATGTATTACATAACATCTGCTACCACTGCGAGGACATTTTCAAGAATCAAACATGTTAATCTTCCATGCCTTGTCAGAATAAAAGCTGAATAACTGCTTGATGCTGCTTGGCTGCAATGTTCATAACGAATTTACTGATATGCTCTCGTATAGGTAAGTTATCTTGGTCACTGTTCAATATATTTTTAGATGGCTATGAAAATTCATTAGTTTGTGCCAAGTGACTTACAGAGCACAGTGACTTTGCTAGGGACAAAGAAATAACAAAATTGGGAAGGCATAAAGCACACTTAACAAGAAGGCCTTCCACTTCAATCTTTGAAACTTCCTATTTACTCAACAAACACAGCAGCAGCAACAACAACAGATTCTTATGTCTTCCATAGCCTTAAATTCACTTTACGTACATCTCCTGGGTAAGTGTTTTGATAGACCATGAGGAGTAGGGCACGTGCTAGTGGCAAAAATGTATCAAGAGTAAGCTGTCCATCTGGCCCATAGGACTGGACAAAGTGTGAAAGGAGTACTTCAACCTGGTTGCTGTAGACACATGCAGATACCACTGGAGACGTCAGCATCTGTGTGGTGAGGGGGAAAAAAATAGTGTAGTTACCATAGAGTCTATAATCAGATATTCAAACCAAATTCCCCCACCAATTTTGGTGTCTAGACTCTCACACATGGAAAAAAGATGGTCTTGTTGTGTGTTTTTTGCTTTCAAAAAGCTGGCTAAAGGATAAATCTACACTCAAACTCCCCCAGTTGGGCAGCTTGGGACCAGGCACTGCCAATTGCTCAGAAATGGCTTCATATTTTACCGAATATCTAATGCACATGCATAATACTGTATGTATATACACTGCACATGTACAGTGACTGAAAACAACCAGAACTCAACAAGAAATGATGGAGGTTTGCCTTAGTGATACCCGTCTCATTTGAGCTGTAGTGTCACACCATTTTTTCACAAGAAGATGATTTCAAGCCATAGCAGTGAGATTTTATAGCTTCACCAGGCAGGTGTGACTGAATGGTACACATGGCCTCCTCCCTTTCATTCGCATCATCACTGTTGCAGGATGCCTTCCACATTGTTCTAGTCTCAGACATCTTCATGTACAAGCTACAAACAAGAAACGAGCTGGAGAATCACTATCTGTGTTGATGAGAAACTAGACTGTGCCACTGTCCAAATAAGCTGCGCTTCCGCGAGCTTAGTACAACATGCAATACATGTGACACAATTGAGAAAAATACAATAGTGCCAGGTAGATGGGCGCACCTGGATGTAGGGTGTTCAGATGAGGGGGGGTTGAGTTTAAGAAGTCAGCTAAAGATCACCATTCTGCCACTGAACTTATTGGTCCTGTCTGGTCTGGACACATGGTCTCCCATCTGCTGTCTCACTTTTTTTCAATTTGTGCAATGAAATTCCATATAAATTGTGATAAACTAAAATAAAATGTTCTGTGACATTCAACTGGACATGTACGAACTGATATTCCAATTTATCCTGTTACTATATACAAGATACCTGCCTTGTATTGGCCAACAATGGCATCATCTATTTTGATCTATCCCTTGGCAACTGTTCTTAGGCAGTCACAACATAACCTTTGGTGCAGAGCTAACTCACACTTCAAGGGTAGCACAAAGACCCACAGTCTCTGATTGAAGTCTCTATACTGTGGTGTAGTGATTGATTGAATGTCTAATTAGTTGTAGTTTATTTATGCTGCTAGGTAAGTATTACAGCCTGTGATAATTGAATTAACCACTGTGACAGAATCCATGTGTGTGTGTGTGTGTGTGCGATATCTGAAAAACATGGTTTCATAACCTTGTGGTTGTGACTTTGGAGCTCCATAGATTCTGCACACTTCATTGAATGAACTAGATATATAGCTCGAATGATAGATCTCTCTGTGTACTCTCTTTTGTATTAAAAAAGTTGCATAGGTATAACTATGCTAAAGTTACATGCAGCCAAAGTAGGGGGATCACAAAATCCGAGTGCCTAAAATGGCTCAAGTTGTGATTCTTGATTAGAAAGTGCTAGCCAGATATCAGCGGCTAGAGGAATACCTACTCTACAACTTCCTACTTTCATTTAGGCATTAAAACGTGACAAAGTAGGCCAGCACGGGTGTGTTTTTCTGTAAATTTTTTTCTTTGCTCCCAAGCTTGCATTTTAGGCACATTTCAGTGTCTAGAGTAGAGCTTCCTCTGGCCACAGATAAACTGGCTAGCACTTTCCAATCAGGAACCACAACTACAGCAAGTTCAGGCTTTCAGATTTTGAGTTACTCCCACTTTGACTGCATGTAACTTTAGCACAGTTATATCTATGTAGTATTAAAAGAGAGCACACAGAGAGATCTATCATTTGAGCTATTATCAAGTTCATACATTGAAGTGTGCAGAATCTATGGTGCTCCAAATTCGTAAAAACAAGGTTTTGTTAGTGTTTGATTTTAGACTCTCCCTCACATAGTCCAGTTTTATAAAAAATATCTTTACACCAAGTTGTAGTGTTGTACAGCTCTATCAAACACAGTTGTTATAGCCAGCCATTCAAAAATTGATGCTGGAAAGTGTTACTGCAACCGGTTTCAGAGGTGATTTCATTTCACATTCCAACCTGCAGTGCTTCATCACCAATAACAAGACACTTGGTTGCCTTCTTCATCGATAACAACAAGAGTCTCGGTTGCCTGATAACAACAAGAGTCTTGGTTGCCTTCATCACCGATACCAACAAGAGCCGCCTTCATCATAACAAAACACTTGGTTGCCTTCATCACTGATAACAACAAGAGACTTGGTTACCTTCACCACCAATATCAACAAGTCCTGATGAAGACTAGTGTATCTAGTCGAAACGTCGAGTGAATAAAAATTGAAGTTGATTACTGAGAAGGTGATTTTAAGAGTCTTGGTTGCCTTCATCATGAGTCAGTCTGTCTTAGTTGCCTTCTTTACCTGCTAACAACAGTCTTGGCTGCCTTCATCATCGATATCAACAAGCATCTCGGTTGCCTTTATCATCGATATCAACAAGAGTTTTAGTTGCCTTCTTTACCTGATAACAACAGTCTTGGCTACTTTCATCATCAATATCAACACGAGTCTTAGTTGCCTTCTTTACCTGATAACAACAGTCTTGGCTGCCTTCATCATCGATATCAACAAGAGTCTTGGTTGCCTTCATCATCGATAACAACAAGAGTCTTAGTTGCCTTCTTTACCTGATAACAACAGTCTTGGCTGCCTTCACCATTGATAATGAGAGGAGTCTTGGTTGCTTTCATCACCGATAACAACAAGAGTCATGGTTGCCTTCATCACAAATAGCAACAAGAGTCTTGGTTGCCTTCATCACCAATTGAAGGCCTACCATGTTAGCGCTAGCTTGCTTGCCTGCTAACATAAACGTAAATAATGAAGTGGGATTGTTTTTCTGTTTCTTTAACTCCATGGCTTTTGGGTGAGAAGTGGTAGTGATCATGTCAGAATTCAGCTAGTTTTGTAGCTATAATGATACCTGCATAATTAAACTGGCTAAGATCTACTACGGCAGGTAATGACATTCTTCTTGTATACTCTACATCCCTTATCCCTTCAGCTTTACACAAGACTACTTATTTTTAGACAACATTTCCCACAGGAAATGGTGGCATTTCAGCAATTACATTTTTAATAGCAGAATAGGGCTCACTTAGCAAACTGCTTGCCTAAAATGCATTGGTTTGACCTCTGTCTGCACACTTTACTATAAAATCTATTTAACTCTATCACCGGTGACTCTCTAGAAGCTTATGACTGCAGCTGTAGCTGTAAAGATAGTTGTATATTATTATATACTAGCTTTATGTGTCACTAAACCCCCTAACAACCATATATTTTCAGAATGTTTAATGAAAATGGAATACGGTCCTTTGAAAATGGTTACGTAGCAACAAACCAAAAAATGAAAAATGATTACAGGAATATCAATATCATTATCTATACCAGAAGAAGAAATGCTCAATGTGGATGCTGTTGCTTGGCTACAGAACCAGACAAATGACTGATATTAGTACTGTGAGACTGACTAACCTGCAATACACACACACACACACACACACAAACAAACAAACACAAACTCCAGTTACCCAGCCAAGAATTGTGTTTTGTTTCTAGCTCTCTGCTGCTAAATCCCAATAGATTCTATTCACTGTTAGATAGTTTAGGCTTACCTTATTGGCTTCAGCATTCTTTCCTTCCTTCACTATCTCTGTGCTGAAGATGACAATGTCAAGAGAATCATCACTCATGCTGATACTATTTCTCTGCTCAATGTCTCAACTTCAGCATGGTTCAAACCAGACCTCCACAAGCAATCAGAGACTTAATCTCCTTTTTCATTGCTCAGTTTGCCGACTGACAGCAGGAAATCATCAAAAAGTGCTGTCAATGCTTCGCTAGCGGTATACCTAGATGCCATCAATTTACCAGCGATGCTGGTCTCATTATACCTAGCAACCTAATGATTATGGGCTAAGTATTTACCCAGATTTTACAGCTATGATTTGGGCATGTGCTGATCTATTAAGTTAGTGCTAAGTTCAAAAATGGCCCGAGATACAGCGAAGTTTCTTGATAGCATCTTCAAACCGCCATTTACCTTGGTGAATGGGTAATGTGACTATTCCATTCCATTCCAGTATGCCAATTTTTGTTTTTGTTAAACCAGATTCCAATACAACATAGCACACGCTCCAATACACAGCCATTAGTTAACCAAAGAAATACCTGACCAACGAAACCACAAATGCAATGTGTGAAGTCGAGTTCATTAATTTTACTGACTGAGTAAAAGCCACTGTAATCCACTACTCCATCTCGATCCACATCAGCCATTTCAAAGAAGTCAACAATTGCATCTTCAAACACATCATCCTGAACAAAATAGACAAAATAATATCACATAATGGTCACTAGGTCTGGCTGAAGACATATTTTAATAGTGGCTCTTACAGAAACTGAAAATAGATTTCTCTTGCATGTCTAGCTACCTAACAACCCTGATGCATGTTATATGTGTGCATGTGTTTATGTGTGTGTGGGTGTGTGTGTGTGTGTGGGGGGGGGGGGGGGGGGAGGGAGAGGTAGGGGAAGGGGAAAATCTGTACAAAAAACATAACTCCATTTTAACAGCCACAACCTCCATGATGCCATATATAAACGTGCAAACAAAACAGTGTAAAAAACTCTACTTGCATATTGTCATGTTGCTTGTGGCTTAATTTTACATAAAGTATATTCATCACCATATTCTTGATTCTCTCATCTCACATGCTTGTCACATGCCGAATCTCTCTTTATGCGCCCTTACATGTAAAATAATCATAAATTAGGTGGCAGTTTGGTGGTGGCTCCCCTCACCATCTTCCAACTAGTTATATATAAACTGTATAAAGTATCTATGGATAGTTTTAAATTGAGAATATACGAGGAGAATATATGAGGAGGGCAAGTAATATTTATATAAGACATGATTATATAAGACATGATACAAAAATGTATTATGTGATGCACAAGAATTTTTTTGTGACCATGTCTCCCCCCAGTTTATCCAACAACTATGCCTTAAATAATTACAAGGGAGGTGTTTACCATTTTCACTAAAAGTTTTTTGTTCTTCATATTTAAGTCCTTCTGAGGACAAATGTTGTGCATTTGATGCTCCTTTAGCTACTTCCTAGGTCAAAATATCATAACCGGAGATCTCACTTCTCTGTGCTTTAATAGAAGTTAAGCTAACGTCATAGCCTGACCTTCCCACTTTGGCTGCTGTTAGCACAACCTGTGATACTTTGACAGAATGATGTACTGTTCTGAACCTTAAAAACATGGTTGACCTCCAATAAGCCCAGAACAGCACATGATATGTAAATTCTGTCAGCATCAGTGGTTGTGCTAACCGCATGCCTAACTGGGAAAGAGGTTATATAGCTCACCTTCTATTCACAGAGAAGTGAGGTTATCAGGTTACCTTATCTTGCGTGACCTAGGAAGTAGCTATGCACAAACTCTTTATCAAATGCTCTACACTTATCCTCAAAATGACTTTAAAAAGATGAAGAACAAAAAGGTTATGACAAGTTTAGTGAAAGTAAAAAATTGTGGTAAACACTGCCTTAGTGCTAGCAGTGATGCCATGTTCTACTGAGACAAAAGCAACTTTGTCTGACACTCCCAAGAGCACAACACCTTCCATACCGTTAGACAAGATCTGAAATTTTCGGGTCTCCCTCCTACCATCATGATACCACTCAACTTGTTGAAGTAGACCACGCCTCCATTCTGTCGCTCTGTTTGCATTTCACACCACTCTTCCTCAGGATAGACTCCATACGTGTTCTGAAAAAAATGCTATGTGATAGGTGTAACAACTATATAAAGTATTGATGGATACTTTTAAATATAAGGGGAGGGTGTGGTTAAAAAAAGCCAATATACAGTATCAACTCAATACAAGCAGCACAATAAGATAATATGCTCACAAAGTTTACCTAAACCATGACCACACACCTATAATGAAGGAATAAAGGACAACTTGAAAAGCTTCTCACAGAAAGAAAACCTTAGGACCATAGGAAGTTTGCAAACTAAACTGACGATCAAGTTTACTTTGTTAATGGTAATTTTCCGTCTAGACTCTTCTTGTACACTACACAAGTTGGCATATATATATATGTGTCACACTTTGTTTAGCTATCAAAGTCATTTTAGTAGAGGATCAGCTGCAGCCTCCTTCAAGGACATGGTAACCGTCGTACAGGAGAATTCAACAGTGGAGAAAAACAAGATTCTCAGTACATCAACTGAGCGGTCATTTATTCTGCATATAATATACCATCAGCTAGCTAGATTCAGTTGACATACTTTACCCAGTTTTTTTAAATAGAGAAACAGATTGTCATCGACACATAATTATTGGAAATTATTTTGAGTCTCCTGGTAGTAGAATTTTAATGAAGCGACCTATGTATGCAAGATATGCCAGATAAGTGAGAGAAAGAAAATAGATAGCATTTGCAGATACATAAATAGATCGATAGATCATGAAGATCAATTCCACTTGTTATTAGGTCTGGCATTAATTCCTTAATGCATACCAGCTAATAGTGGCCGAGGTTTCTGAAAGGCTGTCAATGGAAGTTTTAGTTTGGATGTGAGCCTTTGGAGGGGAAAGAGAGGTGGTGGGGGAAGAAGGAGTTAGGGGAGGGGATTTAGCCATCCACCTTTAAAAAAAGTTAATTTAGGGAGTACCACACCCACATCCAGGATGAGCCGGAGGAAGTGGTGGCCTCGCCTGGTGTTGCCAAGATATTTTGTTTCCATACCGTCATCTGTGAAATGTTGTAGAGATGACTGTATCTGCTCACCCTTAGGCACAGTCAGATTTGGTGCCTAGGATAATTTATTCAGGGGTAGCATGCTCCAGGAACCCCCCTTGCCTTGTCTCTCTTTAAACTTGGTCTACAGCTCTGAGTACACTAGCGGAAGTAAAAGCACACTCCCTAATATATATATATATATATATATTAATAATATATTATATATAATAGAAATTAGATATATCTCAAATACGAACTATTCTACAACAACAAAAGCTCAATCAGGTCAAAGATATAACAATAAACCAACACAACATATATTGTGTTTCAGTTTGTTACATAATATAGTCATCAATATTGGAGATGAAACATAGTTATAGACGTTAGAGTTGTAACAATATTGGAGATGTAATATAGCTATAGAAATTAGAGTTGTTACAATATTCGGGGGTTTGTATGTATAACAATAGAAGCAGTTTGGTTTGTGTAGACTCACTAGATAGGAACCATTACAGTGAATTAGGCTGTGGCATAATTGCCAATAATTAGAGAAAACTGGAAGTACTTCAATTTAGAGTACTGCTAACAGTGATAAATGACTTTTCAGCTATTGTGACGACCTCAAACTTCCTTTAAGATAGTAATATTCAAAGCCTAAAGTTGAGGGAGGTGGTAGCTGAAGCAGAGCCAGAAACTGCCAGTACTTCTGAGCTAGGAAGCTGAGAATTGAATCAACCAACCATCGACGACCACAACAATGAAGAACTGGAAACCAACGACCACTAGTAGATGAGACCACATATATACAAAAGTTAGCTTAAAACTTTGTTTGATTCCTATCTCATTTTCACCTCTTGATCTTCTTTGTGCATGTATTTATTTAGCACGCGCTGGTTATAAACAATTGCTGGGAGGTGGCGTACCAGTGCCAGCAGCTGGTTGATATGCAAGTGCACGTCTAGTCCAAGCCAACCACCAAGGGGTTGAGATCAACCGATTATCTGCCAAGTGCCTATGGACACAAGCTCAGATATCACTCACCAAAAAGTTGAAATGATGGTGCTAAAACTGGATATGTCTACCCACCCGTCAGCAGGTAAGTATGTATACTTACATACCGACAGACAACTCGATTGCTTTGCCTGGCTTCAAACATGCGCATCCCAGAGTAACATCAAAGAATAATCGTAGGCGACAAGGATAATAGCACACCATCTTCAATCTGCTTGAAAAGAACCACGATAAGAACATCTCTTAAGCATCATGGTTATTGTGGCATTTTTATCTCGCGCTACACATACAAAGCAGGGCATACGCAGTGTATATGAAGACCAACATTATATTCCTCTCTATTATGTTTGGTGCACATGCTTTTAGAAGGTAAAGGGTTGACATATGTACATGGGTTAATTTTACAATAACAACTTGAAATTGTACTCTCTCGATGTTGCTCTATAATTATAGCCTTTGAAATGTTGAGAGAATACAATTTGAAGTTGATTATTGAGAAGGTTATTGTAATGTTATTATGTCAGCTGAGAGTTTGAGAGTACATTGTTAAATTTTTTTTGACAAGTCAATCCAATGGCGCACAGTTCTTTTCGTTTTTGTCACATGTTTAATGTCTTGGAAAGTATTATGTTGTTTTTTAATGTACATCTACACTATATATATAGAGCTCTGGCTCTGTATTGTGACAGAGATTTCCAGAAGTTGGAAATGATGATTGATACAAAATCCAATTCCTACATTCTGGCTGTCCCAGCCGCACCACACTTTACTTACTATAGAGTGCTCTGCTCTGCTTTGGTAAAGTGTCATCAGGTAAGTGGGAAGCTGTTGAGATACGTGCATCAACGGAATCTGATGGTTCCCGTAGATATTGCTTGAATCCACTAGGTAAAGGATCTCCTCTTCGTTCAGCTGCAGTCCAAGGTTACGAGAGTTCAACACCTTGATGAAGCTCTCTGTGGTGATGAAGCCTGACCCTGATGTGTCCTCCCTGGGGGGTTCAGTAGTAAATGCAAGTTATAATGAGGAGACGTGTGTGCACTAGGCAGAGTGGAATGGTTTAGTAACTCATTTTCAAGCACTATACCACATACAGCTAGGGGCAATTATGTTAATGTATATGGAGAAACCACTAATAATCTGAAATTCCTCGATGTTGATGAAATTTTCATAATCCTACTAAACTACGAAAATAAAAAAGCTTGATAATATATATAATATAATTAATATAATTAGTGGCTGCTCATGTAGACATACACGAGCAGGGCAGAGAAGACAGCGAACTTCTGGAAGTGCTGGAAATCTCTCTCAAAAGATATTTGAAATTAAGAAAAATGAACACAGCTTTGATAATTTCCTGGTAAGTTATCCAACACATGTTTTCACTGATAGCTAGTGTATGGTGGTCTCTTAGTTAATTTATCTTGCACAATCCCACAACTATTGGTTTCCATAGAGCTCTATAAACATGGTATATAGCCTCTTTTAAGAAATCCATACCTTTTTAGCTAGTTTCTCTTCAGAAGGCAACTGCATATTCAGTCATCCAAGTAAAAAGTTAGACCTTGAATGCTACCAAAATATAATTTCCATACGGATTATTCTAAACATGAAATATTCCTTTTATAACATATTTCAATGTTCAACCAGCACTGATCTGGTGTGTATCCCCATAAACTATCATTAATCTATTTCAACCTATCTCGAGCTATTGTCAACCTATATATAAAGCTATTGTCAACCTATATATAAAGCTATTGTCAACCTATTAAGTCTAGGGTTATTCTAGGGCTAGGACTTGGGCTACGGCTATATATTCTGGTACTAGTGCTTAGGCTAGGGTTATTCTGGGCTAGGGCTTTTAGATAAAGCTATTGTCAATGTCCTTCCACCTGCCTCAAACCAGTGTGGAGTTGATCCAGTATAAGTCACTATTATCAACCCACTTCGACCTGCCTCAACCAAGTGCGGTGTTGATCCATTGTATCATGGTATGTGATAATTACTGACTAATAACACATTCATAATCATTTATGATTTTTACAACAAAAAGAAACACCCACTCACATTGCAAAGCTATTCACCAGCAAGTGAATTAACTCTGAAATTGCATTATCTGAATCCAACATTACCACCTCAGGACTTTCCACTTCCAGTCGTATTTCAGCTTTGCTGTGATCCTCTGTTTGATCTCTACTCTGCAATTCCCCTGCACCATCAAAGCTACATCTACTTTCAACTTTGGTGGAAACATTCTTGGTCATAAGAGTTACAGGATTATCAGTAGAAAAAGCCATTTGTTCATCATCAGAAACAGTCGTGCCATCAAAGTTACAAGTAGAATGATCAGTGCCCTGATTCACTTCAGAAATAGAGACAGCTAAGTATTCTGCCTTATTGACAGCTTTTTCAGCATCCAATACTACAGGAATGAGTGGGTCTATGGCAGTGATAAGTGAAGGTGGACTATGGTCATGTGATGTCATGTGATCATCTGGATTTAAAACAGTCAGTACCAAAGAGTGATCAGGTGATGTAACACGATCGGCTTGAGTGGTGTCCCCAATACGTGGAAGAATAGGCACAGCTGATTGGATAGCACGAGGTGATTGTGTGGTAGGTGAGGAGAACGATTCATCACTCTCAGCAAAGTCAGCCACCTGCACAACACATTCAAGTCAATATTACAACTGCAGTTAGGTCCGTATATAGGAAATGTTCAAGGCGTTCCCTCTGTAGAGATTTTAGGGCAGTTGTAGCAACAAGTTTGCAGTCAAAATCTTCTGCATGGCATGCATGTGCACA
This sequence comes from Cladorhizidae sp. MBARI D1340-BT2, assembly GCA_028752905.1. Taxonomy (NCBI): domain Eukaryota; kingdom Metazoa; phylum Porifera; class Demospongiae; order Poecilosclerida; family Cladorhizidae; species Cladorhizidae sp. MBARI D1340-BT2. The sequence goes on along the minus strand of JAQNBH010000007.1, from coordinate 34,247,572 downwards.
TGAACCCTACCGAATCTTATTTCTCTGTTCAAATATCGGTACTATTTATATAGAATAACAAGGAGAGTACTAGCACTCATTATTAGTGTGCCCCTATTTCAAAATGTTGGACACCTAGAAAACTTTTATCTCAACTAAAACTCACTTTTGCAGATTCTTAGCATCCTAAATGGTGGTGGTTTCAGCAGTGTTTAGCTACAAAAGCACTTCCGGCATGCCTTCAGTGCTCTGCTAAGGTAGTCAACAGGCAGGCAGACTAAAAGGTTTAAACATGTGAAATTAGTCTTCAGGGATCAATCTTCCATCATGTTTCTATCTGCTTTCTCCCATCCCCATGACTGCTTGCTATATGTCCCCGTTCATAACTACTACAGGAAACTCCAAATCTTCCACTGACTAGCAACAACTTCTGTTTCTTGTCATATGATAATTTTGTAAAGATCATTAATGTAATAAACATGCTCGTGTGTGAAAAATGGAAGTTTCTGCACATTTTCACTGCAGATATGAATGGTATTCAGAACTGTATCCTATCAACAAACACGGTATAAATAACACCTGCATTATTGGTTATATAGTTCTGAGGTTACACTGGTGTTCATAAAGAGGAAGCAAACACAGTCAATTACACATTAGTTAAAGTGGCTATCATTGCTGCATTGCTGCATTTATTACAATGAACACACTAGATTATGGGGGGAGCAAGTGTGAGCATGTCTCAATGAACACACTAGATTATGGGGGAAGCAAGTCTCAATGAACACACTAGATTATGGGGGGACAAGTCTGAGCATGTCTCAATGAACACACTAGATTATGGGGGGAACAAGTCTGAGCATGTCTCAATGAACACTTTTTCTTTCTTTTTTCGTTCTTTTTTTGGAAAGTCAATTTCCCCCCCCCCCCCCCTTTCTATATGCCGTCAATTTAGAGTGGACATGATTTGTTCCACTGGATACCTCCAGGAATGACATGGAGCACGAGCAGCACATAACAAAGATGAAACGAAAATAAGTTTAAACAACAATTTACCAATGCGGACCACAAACATTTAGAAGACCCTTTACCTTATAAAATAATTGTTTTAAAACCTGTGTTTGTTAAGCATTATTTTTAAGGTAAATAAATGTTTGTGGTCTATATTGATAAATTCCTGTTTCCTTTTTACTATATGTGCGTGTGTATGTATGTAACAGATATAGCTTGCCCATGAATTATCTTTTCTTGTCCATCCTTTCCTTGCTTTAGCAACCATCCTACAAAAGATCAAAGCAATTATAATATATAGCTATAATTTAAACACCATAGAATCTGGGAACCTGGATGTTTAGCGACCCACTTCTAAGACCAACCTACAAGAAAACCAATGCTTAATTGCAAATAGGCACTTATTAAACACTATTACTAAATAACGCAAACCACTGATTCTTCTATGATTAATTTTTACATTTTTGAGATGGCATTTTAAAAGTGCTTTTTCAGACTACTAAGTAAGCAATTTGGACACAAAGACTCCACTTGGTAAAGGATGAAGACAATTCTCGGGATAGACATGGTGTAGGCATCCTCTATGCCTTGTGTTTTCCTTTTTCAATGAGAGTAATATATACAGGCGCTTCTTCCACATATATATCTAGAGTTTGTATAGACAGCAAGACCAACTTATTGTGGTCTAACCATGGAGAGGCTCAACATCCAGATTCACGGTAAATACTCGGTTAATCAATACTCGATCACAATACCCATCTTTGGAGAGATGGAAGGCACTTTTGCTCTTCTCTCATTTGTCTCCAGTGGAAAATTGAGTCCCTAAAAAATAATTTACTTATTCATTTTTTTGTTGGTTGCAGGGCAAATTTGAACCTGTCCTCTTCCTGGTTGATTTATATAAAGGAGAAATTCTGTGGGTTTACCTGTTTACTAAAAATTGCCAATTCTATTCCTGGGTGCATTCTTTCTTCACTTCGTCTCCCTACCCTCCCCCAACCCCCTTTGTTTTTAAAAAATTATTTTTCTATTGACTTTGTACTCTAGGACTCTATCGCGGTTGCAATGATCCTTCACTCTTTTCTTTCTTTTTTCCTTCCCCCATTCAATTGATACTCAAGGTCAATACCGGGTGAAATATTTTTAGTTTCTCCTACTATAAGGTTCCCAGTTTGATTGAGGATGAAATCATTCACATTTTTTATCCCCTATCAACATCAGAAAATTCTGTGGGATGAAAAACTAAAAGAAAATACAGTAGTCATAATGGAGCTGTCTATCTATGCACAGTATGTGTGTGTGTTTAGAGGCAACCAGCTTGAACCCCAGTAATCATAATGCCATGTCTGTCTCTACATACTGTATGTGTGTGTGTTTGGAGGCCACTAGCATAAACCCCAGGAGTCATAATGGATAGCTATGACTATTTGTACAGACTGTATATGCATGTGTGTGTTTAGAGGCCACTAGATGCTTGTAAGCACTCACGCAGCAACAGAGTGTTGGTATCTCAGCTAAGTTACATATATTCCATGGTTTGGAGAGGTGGAAGGCTCATTTGTTCCTCTCATTTCTCTCCTCTGGAAAAATGGATCCATAAAAATTGACGGTTTGTTTATTCATTTGTTTATTCATTAATTTTTTGTCAAATATTGGAACCCACCCACTTTCTGGTTGATGATGTGATTAGTTGCCATCAAGCCTTGCTAAAAAGAGAGAAGGATGATCATTATCAGTTTCCACAAATCCTCATCCAAAATTCCTTCCAAACTTCTTCTAAATGTCTGCCAAACACTGTAAAAGAAACTTCCCAAAGCACTTTTAAGCCGTTTTCCAAACATCCCTCCAAATTCCCTCATACTCTCCAAACTCCCTCCAAACACCACATTTCTACATGCTCTAACATCTACTCCAATATTGACTCACTGGTTGTGTATTCGGTCTGAGTCCCTGTGCCAGGATGCCACTCTAGGGCTATGCCTGCTGTAGTGTCTCTGGTATGCCATGGCCTCCACCACTTCTTGCTGGACATGTGCAGTGTTCCTACGAACCTGGTCCAGCAGAGACACTTCCTCCATGGCTGACAGTATCTTCTTCCTCTTTTCTTCCTGCATTTTTCTTTTCTCTTGCAGAAGTTTCTAAATACACATGCACACCCACGCAAACACAGACACATAATATGCACCCACACCAATGCATACACACACACACAGGCAGGACAGACACATACATACACATGCACACACACACACACACACACATGGTCACACAGCAGCTATGAATTATAAATGTTTGATGGGACACCTTGATGAGGTTATCATGAAATAAGCATTCAAGTTTTAGACGATGATGGTGGTGATGACGATGGTAATAACAACAACAACAAAATATATAATAATAACAATACAATGACAGCAACTAGAAAAATACTACTACTACTCTACTACTACTACTACTGCTACTACTACTAACATTATTATTGTATATTATTATCATTAAAAATTATTATTTTATTATTATTGTTGTTGTTATGTTGTTGTTGTTGTTGTTATTATTATTATTATTATAATATATATAACCAACCCTCCACATATTCCTATCATCAGACTGACATATATGCACCAACACCCTATGATCATATATGCACCAACCCTCCACACATTCCTATGATCATAGTGCCATATATGCACCAACCCTCTACACATTCCTATGATCATAGTGACATCAAACCCAAAGACTTTCCTTTGTGTAAATGTCGAATAACCTCCTTCAAGAACTTTGTAAAAGTTGCTCATAATACTCCAAAATTATACATGACTTATACACACACTAATAAAATGTTTTCATTTGAATTTAAAAACACCAACAACCCTATATATTGGAAAGGAAACAATATTGTACACATTAAGGTAACACCTTGTTATATGCCTCTTTAGTTATATGCCTCTTTACCATTTAAAATCATATGCACCCTTCGTTAGCAAGAATCTATGTAATATTGATTCCAAATGGTAAAGGGTCATTTAACATGGATACAGTCTTGTTTCCCTTCAGCAGTCGATCTGATATTATAACAAAAAGAACAAATATGTTCATACATACGTGTAATGATATACACAATAATTAATTTACACTAAACAGTAACGATATATTGTTACCCTTTGGATTTGTCAAGAGTTATACAAAAAACTCCAGAATTAACCAACACACTACAAACTAAGCCTCAGGCTATTTAGTTTGTGACGTAAAAATAAGTACCATAGAAGTAATTGCCATTATGCGCATGTGTATTAGTTTCACCATCAATGCAATGTATTTCACAAAACATTGAGGCAAGCCAGTATGACCACACCTATTATTATGTACAATTGTCTATAGTAGTCTAGTTGTCCATAATTTCCTGACAAGCTTCTGACTGCTAATTTGAAGGCAACTTCTGCCCAATCTTCTAGTAAAGCAAGTAACTCTTCCTCTATAACGTATGAATTAACAAAATACTTTCCAAACTACTCAACAAATACATCCATCTCATTAAGGGTACAAACATTAAGCAAGTCACAAGAATTGTTCTGATCTTCAGCTAAACAGTGAAGGAAGGACCATTGTCAGTCACAATTTTTCGAGGCATTCCACGTGATGTGCAAATATAATTCTGAGTTTCACAATCGTTTTTGAGGAAGAAATTAATTGCATTATGCGGCATCTATCCGCTTTGAATGTGCATCAACGAGTATTAGGAACATGTGTCCTGGAAATGGACCTGCAAAATCTAGATGAATTCTGCTCCATGGTTGCGAAGGCCATGCCCATGGATGGAATGGGACAGCTGCACGTGCTGGCCGAGACTCCTGACATACTTGACAGGTTTTAACTAGTTGTACAATCTCTGCACCCATGCCAGGCCACCATATATATGTAGGACCTTCATTTTGCTCACCCCAGAATGAGCTCATTTAAAATCAGCCGTCACCCTGGTGGGAATAATGACACGAGATGCCCAGAGGGGACATCCATCAAGGAAACTGAGTTCATTCCTTCTTCTGAAATAAGGTTGGTCCTCCTTGTCCAGCTTCTGATCAGGCCATCCAGGCATCAGGAATCTGAGGATGCACGACATGAGACTGGGTCCTTAGCAGTCCATTCCTTGATGGTAGCTGCAGTAGCTGAAGTGGAAGATAGATGGTTCATCACTAAGACTAAGTCGGAAGTAGTGACTGCACGGGGCAGGCGACTGAGAGCGTCTGCATTGTCTTCCAGCCTCATAGCGGATTATGTAGAGCTATGCAGACAGTGTAATTGCCCATCGTTGGATCCTTGATGAGGCCATTTGTGGAACCTTGTTTCTCTCACCTAGTATAAGTCATCAATTATCGACCGATACCCATTATCGGCCATTTGTGCATATATTATCAGCAGGTAGTTTACGGACAATATCTTATACATTTTGCAGGAATATCCACTTGCCCATTTAACTTGAAGTCTTGGTGCCAAGCAAATAAATAGTTATAACAAGTGAGTGTAGTTGATAATGAGTGCTATTGTGGAATCAAACCATGGATAAGTACCCCAATAAGATATTAGATATCAACTAGGAATGGGCGTTCATTTTAGGAAGATGCCCAACAAAAAGAAAAAGGGATTCAAACGTGCTCCTGTGGGCTCTACAACCATGGCCATCCAGATGAAGTGCAGTTCTATGAGAATCCAATGGACTCAAGAGCAAATGTCAGCTGCTATTAATAGTGTAACAACTTAAGGTCTTTCTGGTAACAAAGCCACAGATCTTCATGGAGTGCCTCGTTCCACATTGAAGGATCACTTGAGCGGGCGAGTAGTGGCATGGTTCCAAACCTGGCCTTAAGCCTTACTTGAGCGATGATGAAGAAGCTGAACTATCTACCCACCTAGTTGATGTTGCCAAGATAGGGTTTGGCTAGACTCGGTATGATGTTAAATGTTTAGTAGAAATGTATGTTAAGTAGAAGGGGACACTTAAAGGCTCCACTATTACCTATAGGTGGTGGCAGAAGTTTCTGAAGAGAAACCCCATTCTTCGGCCTCATGCTGGTGATGCCACTGCTGGAGTGAGAATGGATGCCCTCAGTGCAGAAAATATTAATGCCTACTTCGAACTCTTGAAGAAGCATATAATATGATGTATTTGGATTTGATGACCATCCTGAAAGGATATACAATATGGATGAGACTGGAGTCCCATTGGAACCTCGTACCCCTAGAGTCATTGCTGCAAAAGGGCAGAAAAAGGTTCGGTATCGTACTTCTGGGGAAAAACTTTATAGGGTGTGGAAGTGCTACAGGCCAATGCCTTCCTCCTTTCATTATCTTCGCTGCCAATATATTTTGGACCAAGGATGAAATATGTGGCTCCTGTTATGGGTCAGTGATCAAGAACTCTTCTATTTTTAGTTGAAGGAGCACTTCCTAGTGAATGCAGTATCACAATCCCACTTCTTTTACTACCAGATGGCCACAGCTCTCACTTTGAGCTGAGAGCAGCATTCAATTTGCAACAGATAACAAAGTGATCATCTTTTGTTTCTCTCCTCACACCACTCATGAATGTCAACCTCCATACTGCAGTCTTTTTGGACCACTGAAACAACATTGGCAGGAGGCATGTCACAAATTTTATCGAAATAATCCTGGCAAAGTCATCTCTAAGCTTAACTTCTGCAGCGTGTTTCGGAATGCTTGGATACATGCTATCACCTGCCATCTACGGTGGATTTAAGAAGGCTGGAGTATTTCCATTTAATCGAGATGCGGTGCAACTCTATGACAACAGGTCTGCAGGCAGTGATGATACTTGCAGTGGAGGAGACCTTAGTAAGTTCTCTGTTCCTCACTCTGCCTCACACACACACACACACTCAATGCCAATCATACACATCAGCATTAAGACACTGGAATAGTTTATTGTGTGCCTGAGTAATAAGGCTTGTTCAAAATAATGTAATTAAAAATGTAATAATGCTATTATATACTGACACAGACACAGACATGCACTCATACAGGCACTGCTATTTATTCAGGTGACACACACACACACATGCACATATACACATGCACACACACACACACACACTGCTATCAACATGATTAAGGTGGGAGAGATGATGGTAGTGACCTGGAAGACAGAGATGTTGGTAGTGATGGAGATGAATCTCAGGCTGCAGGAGATGGAGATCAAGTGGCTGGTAACTCAAACCCTGGAGACCCTGGCCATCCAAACCCTGGAGTCCCTAGTGACTCGAACCTCGGAGCTTCTGGTGACTTGAACCCTGGAGCCCCTGGTGACTCGATCCTTGGAGATCCTAGAGCTGAAGATCCTAGTAATGTGTCCTCTGCTGGAAAAGAAGCCTTGGTGACGTGGAATTTTCTGGAGATGTGGATCTCACTGACTGCAATGCAATGTTTTCTGTTGAGGAGGAGTTAAGATATGTTAAGGTTTGAAGAAGGTTATGATCTGTTTGAACCAAGGTATGAAGCCTGGCTGAAAATTCATCACCCTGAAGCAGTATGCAAAAGTAGTTGGAACTCATTTTTACCATCTGATTCTATTATACCCTAACATCTCACATTCCAAATTCCAATTCTCCTTCAACATCCCTTCCACAAATATCGTCAGCTTCCTTGTCCATTTCAAGTACTACTCCAACACCTACCTCAAGTTCCTTTAGTGACATCCACTAAACATTCTCTATTTTCTGATTTGCTTAATTTACCAATGTTGACAAGTACCCCCAAGAGGCCTAAGACAGGAACAGCTCATGTTCTAACAAGTAGTGAATGTTTGTGAGCATTGAAGGAGAAGGAAGATCAGAAGCAACGAGTAGCAAAGGAGAAAGAAATGAGAAAGCAGGAGAGAGAGAGAGTTGAAAAAGAAGTAAAGAGAAGAGGAACTGAAATACAAAGCAGATGAAAGAGCTTGCCAAGCTGACAGAAGGGAAGGCAAGAATGCAGGGAAGCAGAAGTCAGTGGAAGGAGCATTAGCGGTTCCCACTGAGGCTAGTCACAGCATTCAACCAAAGCAAAAGAAAGCCTGAGATGAGATAGATGATACCATTCATACTGACCTGTGTTGCATCTGCTTTGGTTGTTATGATGATGACATAGACACTGGAAGAGAATGGCTGTGTTGTTGCTATGGCAGATGGATCCGTGAGGAATGTGTAGATTATCTAGTACCAGTAATAAAGTGTGTCCTCTATGCTGATGTAATTCACTCCTGTAAATTTTTGAGACATAAGAATTCAATGAAAATTGCTGGTAAGAAAGAGTTTCCCCCGCTAAGTTCAATGGTGCTCTTTTTGAAGCACTTTTTTGAACCAGAAATTAGGTATGGAGCGATTTGTTCCAGTGGCCGATATTATGCTATTGTAAAATGTATGGCAAGCCGATAATTGATGCTCGTGGATGATAAATGATGAACTACAGCTAAGCTTTATGGACTTCTTACCCTCCTAACTAAAAGAAAATCACTGTAGTTAACTAATTAAAGAGGCTTCGGTCTTTGATTACAACCTAGAACCAAATTCTGAAAGTGATCCAAAGCTAAGTTATGAGCCGAGGCACAAACCTCAACTGATAAATGATGACTTACGCTAACAGTAACTTCAGTGGTTGATGATCAGATTAAATCACAAAATGACGTCCCAGAAGGTAGCGGTGAAGCTTTTTGACTGCAAACACGATGGCCAGTTCCAATTGTGAGTAGTGCTTCTCGGCAGATGATAGGGTTCTGGAGATGTAAGCGACTGGGCATTCCTGGTTGTCATCAAGAATGTGCGAGAGAACTGCTCCAATGCTATACTCAGAAGCAACGCATGCCAAGACCAATGGCTTTGAGGTGTTGTAATGAGTAAGGCTTGTAAGGTATCCTTAGCAGCTTGGAAGGCTTGTTCTTGCTCAGGATCCCAATGCTACTTCTGTTTCTTGTTCAAGAGAGAGTAGAGTTTAGCAGATAAATTGGGCAAGAACTTAATTAATTAGCCCGAGAAACGATCGAAGTTGAGTCGTGTTCTTTGGTTGTGGGGCTTTTTTGATAGCACGAACTTTCATTTCTGTAAGGTGTAAGCCATCTCTGTCAATTATGTGACCCAAATATTCAATACTAGGGCGTAAAAAAACATTTTTCTCGGTTAAGACGTAGCCACCGGCTTCTAGCCATTTCAAGACTTCTTCGAGGTTATGTATGTGTTCCTCCATGGTGGAACCCATCACAAGTATATCATTGAGGTAAACACTAACACCATTAGTGCCCTTCAATAGTGTCTCCATATGTCGCCGAAAAATTGCTGGAGCGGATAGAACATAGAATGGTAAGCGATTATATTGGAAGGGACCTTTATGTGTGTTGATTATCACATATTGTTTGGATTCCTCATCCAGGGGCAACTGTAAGTATGCATTGGACATGTCTAACTTGGAGAAAAACTTCCCTCCAGAGAGATAAGTGAACAATTCATCGGCATGAAGAAGAGGATATATTTCGGTAGTTAATGGTGAGTTTGTAGTCCTCACATAACCTCATTTTCCAATTTTTCCTTAGCACAGGAACTACTGGTGCAACAAAGGAGAGAATTGAACAGGGGAAGTGATGACTTTTTCCTGTAACTGTTTCAACTCATCTTCCACCTTTGACTTCAACAGAAGCGGGAGGGGCCTAGACATGTAAAACTTGGGTTGGGCTTGGTCATAATTTCACAGCTGTTCCTTTCAGACAACCAAGCGCTTAGTTGAATCCTGTGGGATAGGTGTCTAGAACTTCCTTCAAGGGGCTGGAAGGTATAACCACATGAATGTTCTTGAGGTTTACATCGAGATGTGTTATCCAATCTTGACCCAGTAAATGAGGGCCATACCACTCCCATACCACTCCCATGTACCACATGTACAAATCTTTCTCTTCATATCTTACTTTGATCTGGGGATGCCCAACACCTGGATATGATCTCCAGTGCAGGTGCGAAGTTCACTGTCAGCAGGTTGAAGTGGTGATACGAATGACTGTTCTTGGATGTGCTTGTACGTTGACTCGCTGATGACCATACTGCGGCTCCAGTGTCATGTTTCATTTTTACATGTATCTCATTGAGCTTTACCTCCAACAGATAAGGTTCGGTATGTTTGTCACGGAGGTTATGCATGTTGTACTCCACTTTGGAAGAGGACTCATCTTCTTCAACGTAAAGTTGTCTTCTTTTTCTCATGTTCACGCTGTGGAGGGGGTTGGGTCTTGGATATTTGATGCCCTTTTGACCGGCAAACATTTTTTAAATGTCCTTTTTTCTTGCAATAATGGCATATAATGTCCTTGTGCTTGCACTGTGAAGCTAGATGAGATCCTTCACACCGATAACAAGTGAATGTTGCACTTTTGAAATGATGATCAGAAGTTGTGGGGGGAACATCTCCCAGCTTCTTTGCATCTCTCTCGGATGCTTCCACCATCTATGCCAGTTTGAGGGCGCTACTATATGTGAGGTCAGTCTCGGCAAGGAGCTTGGCACTGAATTCCTTGGTGATTTACTCCACAAACAAACCAGTCCCTCAGCATCTCTTCGAGCTGATCCCTGGTGCCAGACTTGCAGTTGAGAGTCAAATCTCTTAGTGCTGTTGCAGTAAGCAATGGACTCGACTGGCTTCTGTGAGTGAGTGTTGAAATATAATCTGTGAACGATGGCCGAATATTTAGTACTGTACTGAGCCTTCAGTAAAGCCGTCAGTGAGCTGTAAATGACATATTTGGCGTTCAGCTTGTCATCTGGTACTAAGCTGCGCAACAGCTTGAACATTGCATCACCACACAGAGTAAGAAGAATCGAGCGCTTCTTGGCTGCATTCTCTATGTTGTTTGCCACAGATAGGAACTGGAGTTTCCTCTCATATATGTTCCAGTCATCCAAAGTCGGGTTGAAAGGTTTGATTTTGCCGTCAATAGTAATAGTAGGTTGCTTTATCCTCATCACCAGAAGTGTGGTAACCCGAGTGCACACTCTTGTAAGTAACGGTTGCAGTTGTTAGACTAGTAAACAAACAGCTACCAACTATAACTACTAGAACTAGAAATACTATTGCTACTTGCAATAATGAACAACTCGATAACTGAATAGCAAAAGCCATCAAATGGTGTGACTACAGAACTTATATATAGACACTTAACAGGAAACAGGAACTGGAATAAAACCACGATAATTAAGCATGCATATGAATCTACTAATGAGTCAGTTATGACGGTAACTCTTAGCTACAAATTTCTCAAAGGTGGTTGTTCATTAACAGAATGAAAACAACCGTAGCAAATATATAATGGTCTATTAAAACCAGCAAATATATATATATATATATATATGGATTGCCTTCTCTAAAAAGAAATCTAAGAATACCCTATTTATTTCATTTACTTTTTAAAAGGTAAAGGGTCCCCTATATTTGTGGTCTGCATTTCTCATTTCCTTTCCTCTTTTTTTGACAAGTCAACCCAACAAAGTCAATCCAAGAAACATATTTCTATATTTCTATTAGCTGTAAATCTGGAATTCTTTGTTGTTGATTATTTGGAACTAAATAAAAACAAGAAAGGTAATGTTACATCATTCCCATTGCTCATATATACAGACACAGGCAGGAAAGGAGGAGCTCTGACAAGTGCTAACATGTGTCGGTGTCTCTCCTAATAGTTTGTAGAAGGGAGTACAGCTTTGAAAAATTTCCTAAGAAATGTGCCATCTTTTCTTCGAGGCTAATGCATCTTGGGCTAGTGGGGTTTGTTTTGCAAACTCCAGTGACTTATCCACCTGCTGCTCTATAAAAAAAAGGCAATAGCCTTTTACAAAGCGTGGTGGAAATCTCACCCACATCTTGCGTACTAGTTTCTCTTCGAAGCCAATCACTGATTGTCTCGGAACTGGTCATGTCAGAATATAGACAATTTCTAGACTCTATGTTATGTGCAAATAGGAACTTCATATGGATTATTCTAACACGAGGTATTCCAGATTTACGGCGCATAATTTGGTGAAGTATTATGGAATCTACATGGATTATCGTTGATGTTCATGAAAGTGAGACTACACACTGCCAAGCATGCTATCCCTTACCACTTCTGTTTTAACCGTCTTCTTAATCTTCATCATCTCTATGTTCTTGGCTCTCTCCTTCCTTTCTTCATCCTTCCTTGCACTTTGCCGATAGGTTGACGGGATTGGAGGCAGTGCTTCTAGCCGGCTTATCCTGTTCTGCTCCTTGGACTCCAGTTTCTGTAACCAGAATTATCAGTTTTACAATGCTACCCAGAGAAAGGGACACAGACATTCTGGAGAGGCTCCATATTTAGCACACCTTCATGCATTCTTTCTTCGAACAGAGACACTTTAAAAAAACACTTATAATATGCCACAGGAATAATGGTTGTGCAGGTCAGCCTTTCCTTTAGTCAATTGTGGCTTTTGGTAGCTTATGTTCTCATCATAGCCAGAACTGGAATCTCACTCTGTGTTGGATGTATGTGTGAGTGCATGTGTTGGATGGATGTGTGAGTGCATGTGTTGGATGTATGTGTGAGTGCATGTGTTGCATGTATGTGTGAGTGCATGTGTTGGATGTATGTGTGAGTGCATGTGTTGGATGTATGTGTGAGTGCATGTGTTGCATGTATGTGTGAGTGCATGTGTTGGATGTATGTGTGAGTGCTGTGTTGGATGTATGTGTGAGTGCATGTGTTGCATGTATGTGTGAGTGCATGTGTTGGATGTATGTGTGAGTGCATGTGTTGGATGTATGTGTGAGTGCATGTGTTGGATGTATGTGTGAGTGCATATGTTGGATGTATGTGTGAGTGCATGTGTTGGATGTATGTGTGAGTGCATGTGTTGCATGTATGTGTGAGTGCATGTGTTGGATGTATGTGTGAGTGCATGTGTTGCATGTATGTGTGAGTGCATGTGTTGGATGTATGTGTGAGTGCATGTGTTGCATGTATGTATGCGTGCATGTGTTGCATGTATGTGTGAGTGCATGTGTTGCATGTATGTGTGAGTACATGTGTTGGATGTATGTGTGAGTACATGTGTTGGATGTATGTGTGAGTGCATGTGTTGCATGTATGTGTGAGTGCATGTGTTGCATGTATGTATGAGTGCATGTGTTGCATGTATGTGTGAGTGCATGTGTTGGATGTATGTGTGAGTGCATGTGTTGCATGTATGTGTGAGTACATGTGTTGGATGTATGTGTGAGTGCATGTGTTGGATGTATGTGTGAGTGCATGTGTGTGGTGTGTGTATGCTGTGTGTGGTGTGTGTATGCTGTGTGTGGTACATGCACATGTATACATTGTGTTGGGTGTGTGGTATGTGCATGCATGTTGTATGTCCATGCATTTGTGAGTGTGTGTGTGTGAGTGTTATGTGTGTGTTGCATGGATCACATGATTCTTGGTGACCTCCTACACCTGACCTACAGTACGCCGGCCTGCACACCCAGTGGATGGAAGGTTGCAAGCTAGTTAGTTAGCCCTGACATATCTAGCTTGTGTGCATATGTGTGTTGTGTATCAGTATATGTGTGTGTGTGTATGTTTGGTGTGTGTGTGTGTGTGTGTGTGAATATAAACATACGGTAAAGTAATTGTTTAGAAATTCTATGGAATTTGATCTTGCAGAATTATCTAGTTTCGGGAATGGTGTCCTTTCTCACCTGAATAAGTTGTTCCCTTCTCTCTAGCAACTCGTGCGCTCTGACCCTCTGCCTTTGCTCCGTCAGGCTTGCCACAACCTTCAAATCTTCAGTAATCTAGACATTCCAACACAAGCAGTTAGTAATCTTTGAATGTCAGCATCTCAGTATAACTAATACCCATTCAAATTGCCATTGCAAAATATAAAAAAAAGCATCTGTCCAGGGCTGAGGATACTAGGATTCATATCAATTACTGTTTTTCTTCGAATGGTTACCATGGGCTCAAATAATCTCAGGCATGCTGATGCAGCGAACACTAAACGAAGGTGAACACTTGTTCAGACCTCGTAATGGGGAGAATACTATCGGAGGGAGAATACTCTTCGAGGAAAGGTAATATTACTCGAAAAGTAAAATCAAGTATTTATCTTACAAGTCCGAGGTTTATGAGGTGAGACTTGATGTGGTTGTTGCTGAGGAAGAGGTTGCGGCAATGTCTGTCATGGAGACTATAATATCACAAATACACACAAATAAACACCATCAAATGCCGCATTCATACCTCTCCTTGATGTTCAACATGAGACTAGCACATGCCCTGTCCCGTGAGCTAGGTCCATGCAGTGTGTGAGTAGGTGTGTGTGCGTGGGTGTGAGGGTACGTCGATGGAATGTAAATTTGTGATAAAGAAACGATGCACACACTTTGCATTGAGAATTATTGCTGTCGAGTCTTGTGTCTTGTGCCTGGGGGTGGATTTTCTTCACACATGGTGTGATCAAGTTAACCACACCTTCCTCAATACCATGGTATCTGATCATCGACAGAGATTTTAGAATGGACAGCTGAGACATGTATGCCTTTTGTCTAGTTAATCCTATTTCTCAAAGCCGGCTGGTCAGGCTGTATGGCACATCTCCAACGATGAAAGATTCACAAAAGCCTACCTTAAACCAGATATTGCTATTCCTACCTCACACCACCTTGGTTTACGAGAACAGCACGCACACAGATGACTCATAAATATGAGAGTTGCTACTGCCATGGATACTCAATGGAGTTGAAAATTTCTCCCATTAATAGGGCTGTAGATGAGGTATTATGCCCAGAGTGTGCAAGTAAGTATTGAACATTATAAGCAAATGGGAACTTAGTACACATTCTGTTTCCTTAAGAACAGTTCCATACCTGCTATAGACGAGTGTATTCAGAGGAGAAGCAATCTTGGAGGTATTTCGGTCGAGCAAGAGTTGGCCCTTCTTGTCAAAAACATCATCAAACATGGCCGGGTCTCTGTACACACTCTGTGGCAAGTCTTGGCGAGGAGAACCCCTGCAAAAAGAAGGACAAGAAGTGAGTAAAAAGAGTTGAGACTGCAGAAAAGTTCGTGCAGTTTTATGCCCTGACAAAATCTTACATTAGGAGAGGAACTGGATCTAATAAAGTGACTGTGCTCGAGGTTAAAGCAGCCATCACTCGTGTCTATGGACTTAACTGAGTCTTTAAAAGTAGTTGCTAAAAACCAAAGGACCTTTAACCAATTAAGGATGTTTAGGCACTGCCACTAACCACAATTTGCAAGAAGACGGGCAATGCTCTGAGAAAAGATGCTTTCTCAACATTGTTCTCTAAATAATGCACACTCACAAAATTAAACGAATACTTTCCATATTTTTTTTGGACAGAGAATGAATCGAAATTTATGAGCTGGTCGAAAACCAAAGACCCAGTCTCTCGAAGTAGGTTACGAAGGAGCAATTCTCTCGAGGAAGGAACTATTGATTGGCTTCCAAGCCATTTGATTTTATTCATTGGAAACATTTTCGCTGCAGATATTTGGACTCCTCTATGGCAAGAAGCTCCTTTTAGCTGAAGATGAGAATAATCTTGCGACAGGCTCAGTACTGGCACCCTTCACAAGTCAGATGTGTAACTGTTGGATATATTGGAAATTGAACTTCATTGGCCATGGAGGCAAATAAGCAACAACAAGCTGGAAATTATGGACAATTGAAGTTAATAATAGATGTGCTCATACTAGTATAATTCTAAACTCGATGTTTTATTGAAATTCATTACCTAGGCAGTGCAGCTAATATGCATGTCCATAAATTGTACTTTTTTCAATGACTTCACAATGAGATACCATAAGGACGCCTACTAACATAGACTGTACGACAATGAAATGGGCACTTAACAACTCTATTCATGCTAAATATTGAGAGACTTAACAATCAGAGTTTATGGTATACCATTCTGTGTTGGTGATCACAGGGTTTCCTGTTTGGCTCCTCAAAATTTGCTACTGTTTGGCATTCACTAATTTTCAGCTAGCACCAACAGAAAGCTACACTCCATTCTCACCAGCATGCCACATGCTGGCCCGTCTTAAAAGGAATAGGTAGGCAACTACAAATCTGTATGTACATTGAGTCTAGATTCATACTTAGTGAATCTCATTACAGTATTTCCTGCAGACAATATACACCCCTGCCATATCTCTGGTTTATTCTGCTCGTACTGATATCAAAATAATCCTTGCCAGCCACACTCCTCACTGTCAAGGGACCATATCCCCTGACTAGGGACCACTCACCCACTGATGGTCTATTAACACCATATAACCACAAGATCACATGCACACACAATTATTGGACAATAGATAGCGTAACCAGATTAGGCAATAGTAAGAACTCTAGAATACTCTGTAATCTCATTGGTCATGTTCACATCATTTCGTCATTTATGTGCTGGAACCAGAGGACAGTGCAGTAGCTATAAGGTCCCCATTCCTCACATCTGGTGGCAGCTACAGAAACAACCTTCACCAAAGAGAAAACTGATCAAGAAGCCCTTGACACCAGCACCGAACTTACTCCACTCTCAATCGAGTTCTATCACAGACTATCTCTCCTGAGTTCCAAATGGTTCTGGAACAAGACGAGCAAAGAGCACTTCCTTGAGACCGTAACACTGAACAAGCCCTAGCCAGAATGCCAGCTGGCATGAGGACATGAGTCGGAGATAGACAACACTCAAGTGGATGAGAGGCAATGCACATTGCTGACAATTATGCAGGATCACGTCAAACACCTAGAGAACGAAGACAACCACCTCAACACTTCAGACAGCACAGGTCATCATACCTCCAGCTCCACCATTCCCCTCCACCACACCTCCCAACCCACCAAGAGCTCCACCCACACAACCCACCAAGAGCTCCACCCACACAACCCACCAAGAGCTCCAACCACACAACCCACCAAGAGCTCCACCCACGTGACCCAAGCAGATCACCCTGCCAAATTATGACCTCCACCTCGGCCCCAGGTGCTACAATTGCAATATCGATGGCCACATAGCATCCCAATGCCCAGACAACGTCTCACCAATCCACTATGTCAACACCATCACTCCACCAGTCATGTGTACCGGAAAAGTCCTCGGACATCTCGGAATTATCATAGATACAGGAGCAGCTCAAACCATGGTGCATTCCAAATGGATACCTGACTACCTTCCCCTGGGGCTTACAGAGACTTTACTAATCACAGTAATCCTTTGTAATCACCATTAGCTAATGTATAGTTAGATGCGGAAGACGAGTTCTATCTACAGGTAGCAGTGTAGGACAATCTACTATGTTATATTCTGGCAGGGAGAGAAGTCCCGTAACTCTTGTGTTTGGGCCACACCTTACATGAGAAGAGAGAAGTTTTTACTGTGTACACTAGGGCAGAGACAGGAATACCAGCTTCAAGAATACCTGGATAAAATGAGTGGAGCTACATCTAACCCAATCATCACCCCTAAAATGGAAGATCTCACAATGCAGGACAAGCTCTCCATCCCTCACCCACCCAGGTACAACTCCTGCCTACTGATCTTAACCCTGCTGCTTCCCCTACAGATCCACCCTACCCACTCACACTGAGGAACCAGAACACCCTGAGATAGAAGACACCAATGACCCGTACTGGACTGCCTTCGCAGACAATATCTTCCTAACCCCAAGGAGAAGACAAAGTTGACCAATACTGATAAAAGAAACAGCTCCACTACATTTACCTCCCCATCCGATGCCATCCATCCCCTGGAATAAGGAACATAGAAGTTATCCAAAAACAACTCGCCGACCCCTCCCTCACACTTGCCGGGCAGACATCCTCCTCTGAGACTGGTGACTACATTATCAGGAAAAGCTCCTCTACAGATCCCAATGCAATGAAGAAGATGAAGACCCCACCTACCAACTGATGCTTCCTCATCCCTACCATTCCTACGTGCTACATATGGCCCACAGTATCCCCATAGTTGGCCACCTTGGCCGAAAGAAGATGGCTGCTCGTATCCTTCAGCAGTTCTATTGGCCAGGGATAAGATCAGATGTGCCACAGTTGTGCCAGCATTGCACTCAGTGCCAGGAAACAGCCTACCCTTCAAGGCAGAAGGTACCGCTCCCCCCTACCTGTGGTAGGTTGCCCATTCCACCGCATCACCATGGATATCATGGGACCTCTTCCTTACCCACCCCTCCTAGATTGCCTAGCAATCGAGACCAAGGACAATGACCACTCCCCTGTAGACACCCCTACAGAAGCAGATAGCGACATCCAAACTTTGGATCTAACCACCCTCCAATTAAGAAGATCTGCCAAACCCCCATCTCTCCCCAGACCAGACTACCCAACTACAGGACCTACTCCACACCTTTACAGAATGAGATGTCTTCAATGACCAACCAGGCCATACCACCCTCACTGAGATCACCATCCCTACCTGAGAAGCTACCCCTATCCACTTTCCACCCTACAGACTTCCAGCAGCAAGACAGAGAATAGTTGAGACTGAAGTTGAAGCTCTCCTACAAGCCGACCTGATAGAACCCTCCACCAGTCCATGGGCCCTTCCCCGTACTCCTTGTCCCCCGCAAAAGACAGATCCTATAGACTCTGCATCGACTATAGGAGATTGAAATCCCTCACCATCCCACACCCCTTCCCCATGCCCTGGGTTGATGACCTAATCGACCAGTTGGGATCGGCCAATTTCATCACCACCCTCGACCTCACAAAAGGCTATTGGCAGATCCCAGTAGCAGTAGACAGCCATCGTCACACCAAGAGGCAAGTTCCAGTTTAATGTTGTGCCTTTTGGCTTGGTAGGTGCACCGTCCACAACAAGAGGCAAGTTCCAGTTTAATGTTGTGCCTTTTGGCTTGGTAGGTGCACCTTCCACACCAAGAGGCAAGTTCCAGTTTAATGTTGTGCCTTTGGCTTGATAGGTGCACCGTCCACAACAAGAGGCAAGTTCCAGTTTAATGTTGTGCCTTTTGGCTTGGTAGGTGCACCCTCCACACCAAGAGGCAAGTTCCAGTTTAATGTTGTGCCTTTTGGCTTGGTAGGTGCACCCTCCCTCAGTATTTCAGTGCCTTATGAATTACAATTCTGGTAAAGTTTTCTTCCTTCTCAGCTGCATACATGGATGATGTCATCATACATAGTGACACCTGGGAGAACCACCTCACCCATCAACGCCTCATCCTTTACGGTCTCAGAGATGCTGGACTAACAGTAAAGAAACGTAAATGTCAGATGGCACAGAAGACTTGCACATATCTCAGTCACATTGTGGGAGAATGGCAGGTATGCACAGAGACAGCCAAAGTCCAGCAATCCATGATTTCCCCATTCCCCAAAGGAAAAAAGACATTGGAGTTTCCTCGGGGAGTTTCCTCGGGCTGACTGGCTATTATCGCTGCTTTATCTCTTCATTCTCGTCCATATCTACACCCTCACAAATCTCACCAAAAAGGATGCCCATACCACCTCCAGTGGACAGACACTCATCAGAATAAAGCCTTTGACTCCCTCAAACTCATCCTCGCCTCCTCCTCCGTACCCATCCCAGACCACCACTTGACCCTCCAGATAGATGCCTCTAACATAGGCACAGAGGCTGTCTTGAGTCTGGTCAATGATAAGAAAGAACAATGACCCGTCGCATACTATTTGAGAAAACTACTTCCATAGACCAGATGTGCCACTGTTCATCTGGAATGCCTCGCCATAGTGGAAGCCAACAAGCATTTTCATGTCTACCTCACAGGAGTTCACTTCTCCATCGAGACTAATCACAGGTGCCTCGCCTACCTAAACTCCATGAAGGACACAAGTAACCACCTAACTCGATGGTCTCTCTCCCTCCAGCCATACCACTTTACCATCACACCATCGCTCTGGTAAAGACAACGGCAATGCCGATGCACTCTCGTGGCAAGCCTGGACAGACCACACGTCTTCCGACCATCAGTAGGGGAAGGGGATATCAGGGACCATATCCCCTGATAAGGACCACACCCCCACTGATGGCCTATTAACACCATAGAACCACAAGATCACATGCACACACAATTATTGGGCAATAGATAGTGTAACTATAGTAAGAATTCTAGAATACTGTGTAATCTCATTGGTCATATCACATCATTTCCTTATTTAGTCATTAGCCATCCAGCCTATAAAAGGGATTGACAGGCTCATAATGACAAGTTTTGTTGGACCTATCTCTACCAGTACTGCATAAACAACGCTTCAAGTGCTACATCCCTACTCTAGTGAATCCCTACTCTAGCCAGGACAGACCTGCAGTATAAGGGCCCCATTCCTCACACTTACACACATGCACAGTTAGAGGGAGAGTTTTCCCTGCTTAGTGAGCATCTTCAACACTGATTATTTGACAGCATTTCATTAGAACATCATGCCAATGCAAAAGGACAAGGGCAAAAACTCAAAGCAAAACTTTCTACCGATTCTCTTTTTTCATGTATGCACCTTTTCAAGAATCTAGCTAGTGACAGGGTTTTAAAACTGGGGGACAGTTTGCTATTCCAAGCTGGCTCACCATCTCAGATACTGGTTGGACCAGGCCAAGATTGAAGATCATGACTTAAAGCACTTCCTACCATGATATTGTACTCTTCAAGTATGAGGAGCTGCAACTTCTTATAATTAGATTAAATTATTTTTTTAGAAGAATTCTTTTGGTTTGCAGGATCTCCTTCTGTTTGAATGTTATGGAGAAGAACAACATCACAAATTTGTGTCATTAACACTTAGCGGACCGTACACGCTAATTGAAATGTCAACGCGAGATTATTCAATTCGAACGCGCATCTATTCCCAGAGACCGGGGTGGGCAATATTTAGTTTTCCTCGTGTTCCAAGAAGTGGATACTTGATAGACAACTTCTAGGTGCTACTCCTCTCTATGATTACTTACTGGTACTTCATTACTCAAATCTCAAAAGGTTTTTCAAGTATATGAGCTGATAATAATTTAAAAAAGTAAAGCGAAGAACTCTTGTTACCAAGGTGAGTAAGTAACTTTACTTCAGCTAATATAAACCTAGTGGTTTCTTTTATGACTGTTAGATCAAGCTAAATAGTGTATGAATAGTAAATAGTTTAGCTAGCGCATCTAAATAGTGTAGGAATAGTAGCTAGCATAGCTAAATAGCTAGCTAGCCCACCCTTGTAGCTAACGAGCTAGCGCTTCATGTAGCTAGCTAGCTATCGGACCCAAGTAGCTAACCAGCTAGCGCTCCCATATAGCTAGCTGGCTAAAGCACCCAAGTAGCTAGCAAGCTAGCGCCCCCATATAGCTAGTTAGCAGTTAAATGGCTATCTAGCTTAGCTAAATAGCCTTTTCTTTCCTGAGAACACTGTGTGATTTTGTTATATAGTCCTTGCTCACATTCAGTTGTTCACTTATTAATATATTTTACATATAGGATTGCAGCAACATCTGTGATGAAGCAACATCTGTCATGTAATCATAACCATGAAACTAGGATGAAGGTATACTTATATAGATTCAGTCTTCTGTTTTATTTGTCCTCTGTGAGTGGTAGGTGTGGAGTGGAGTGTGTTAGGCAGGCACCACATCTATACAGGGTGAGGTGTCTGGTGCCATCCTGCCATTGCAGAAAGCACAGTCACACCTCTGACTTCCTCACACTTGGTAATGGTGTCCCTTGCCATTCAGCCTGTTTGCCCTTCAGCTGTTCTTGGGCACACTTCAGCTCGGCATGTGCATTGGTCCTGTCAATGGTAAACTTTAGCATGGTTGGACCAAAGAATAGTTGAAAACAATCTTCTGCACTTTGGCAGGATGGAAGAACATTAGGTCCTGGTTGAAGGATGTATGGGCTACTCTGCAATGTCATCTAGAATTTAAAAAGAAATAATAATGGTTTATATGTAAAGTTTGCTTGATATAAAACATTTGTCTGTGTAATACCTAATAATATTAATTGTTATTGTTCTTTTATTCCAGGAATGTCATACCTTCCCCAGCAGTTGTCCACATATATTGGCTAGCATCCACACGGCTGGTTCCACTTCCAACTGATCTTCCTCTCCTCTGCTGTCCTCTTCCTGCAGCTCTTCCCTTCCTCTGCTGTCCTCTACCTGCAGCTCTTCCCCTATTACGATGACCTCCCATTGACATCTGCTGACTTAGTCCTATCACTGTATCTCTCCCCCTATTTCCACTTGCTCCAACATCCATACTTGCACTCTCATCCTTGGTCTCATAAAAATTGCTACTCATATCTATTTCATCATCCCTACAACTATTTGAGTCATGTACAATCACGATGCCATTATCATCAATAACCTCTCTAGTAGAGTCTGGGTATCATAACCACAGGCCATTCATAGCTAACAACCACGAACCATAGTAAAGAACTCTTTGTGGTCAAGATGAAGTGGCTGTCACGATATCGTGACGGTGGTCTACAGGTGACAATTACTACTGTCACGAATACGTGACAATGGTCTTATAGATACGCCTGCGCGTGTCACGAATTCGTGACAACGGTCCGCTAAGTGTTAAATTTTTTAAAATTTATTTTATTTTATGAAAGTAGTAAATACCAGCTAGTATATACAGGTCCAGTAACCAACCCAGGAATGGTATACTAAACAACACTAAGAATAACAACATGAAACATTAAAAATTAGTACACGTGCCTAATTAATGACCTTTTGAATGAGGGCAAAGAACAAATGTCTGAAGGAAGTGACATGGTGAAGGATGGGTGTCCATGGACTGCCATACTTGGCACGACCTTGCCCTGGCACACTGTCAGAGTATGAACAACTACCAGCCCCAACAGTGAGAAGTTGGGTGGGCCACGGCCTTCCCAGCCATCCATGCAGAACTAATTATGCATTCTTATATCCAGGCATCTGTCTATAATTATACAGGGATAGCTTGGGCATTTTTAAGTGGTCAGTCCAGGAAGTGGGTGTGGTCTGTGTGTGACTTAATGCTGTAGTGTTGTATACACAATTGTGACATAATATTTTAGATTAATCCTGTTGAAGGCTGGGGCATCTAGTCAAAACGTCGAGACCATGCATTTTGAAGTTGATTATTGTCATGTTATTATGTCAACTGAGAGTTCATTGAAAGTTTTAAGGTCATTCTTGCCTACCTGGTTATATCATGTTTCCTCAATTACGTGCACGTTCTCTTCATGAGCTGCTTAGCTCTGTGTACTGTACCAGGGCATGCAATGCACACAATAGTTGCACAAGATCATCTTGAATATGTGACAATTGCTGTGCACCAGAAGTGTGGTAACCCAAGATGCACACTAACAGTCACAGTCGTTAAGACTAGTAACCAACAACTACCAACTACAACTGGTCTAAAAACTATTGCTACTTACAATAATAGAACAACTGAATAACTGAATAGCAAAAGCCATCAAATGGTATGACTATAGAACTTACATAAGCACCAACAGGAAACAGGAAACGGTATGGTAATTAAGCATGCATATTCTACTAATGAGTCAGTTATGACACTTCCCCCCTCTGAGACCATAACATGGTCAATCACCACCCAAGTCTGTTGGGCAGACGGCAGTGATGGGCCGATCGGCGGTTAGCAGTTGAGTGAGGTTGTGTGCCTTTATGAGCGAGTTGATGGAACAGGAGCTGGTGGTATGGGAAACGTGTGCAAGCAGTTGTGGGTCCAGGATAGTCCACAAGTGGAACAGCAGGTCCTGGATATATGTCAGGAAGATAAATATCATCCACAGAGGTGGAGAAAGAAGTTCTTTCAGGGGAAAGAGTGCGAACATCCCTCCTGCGTACGGCATCCACGTGACGATGGACAATGTGACTAGACTCTCAAGTTAGTTGATAAGAGAGAGGTCCAGGGACTTTTATGATTTTGCCTGGAAGCCTGGTCATTGTTGCAGTGTAGAAATATTTCACATAAACAGTATAATGCCATTTTCAGACATGAAGGACTTGAATTCCTCACTGGTAAAGTAAGGACCATTGTCAGTCACAATTTTGCGAGATATTCCATGATTGGAAAATATGACTGAGTTTCTCAATCGTTTTTGAAGAATAAATTGATTGCATTATGTGGACATTATGTGGACATCTATCCACTTCAAATGTACATAAACGAGTATTAGGAACATGTCTTAAATATGGACCTGCAAAATTGAGATGGATTCTGCTCATGGTTGCGAAGGCCATTCCCAGGGGTGGAATTGGGCAGTTGCAGGTGCTGGACGAGACTCCTGACATATTTGGCAGATTTTCACCAGTTGTAACCATCTCTGCATCCATGCCAGGCCACATATGCAGGACAGGATGAGGGCTTTCATTTTGCTGGTCCCAGAATAAGTCTCATGAAGTTCATCTAAAATCAGCTGTCGGCCTGGGGGAGGAATAATGACACGGGATGCCCAAAGGAGACATCCATCAAGGAAACTGAGTTCATTCCTTCTTGTGAAGTAGGGTTGGTCCTCATCCAGCATCTAATCTGGCCATCAAGACAAGGGATTTGAGTATGCAAGACATGACTGGGTCCTTAGCAGTCCATTCCTTATGTTAGCAGCAGTAGCTGAAGTGAATTCATCTCTAAGACTAAGTCTTCTGGTACCATAATCACTAGAAGTAGTGACTGGGCGGGGCTGGCGACTGAGAGCATCTGCTTCCAGCCTTGGAGTGGATTGTGGTGCTATGCAGACAGTGTAATTGCCCATCATTGCATCCTAGATGATGCTATTTGTGGAACCTTGTTTCTCTCACCTAACGGTGACTTCAGTGGTTGATGATCAGATTCAATCATAAAGTGACGTCCAGAAGGTAGTGGTGAAACTTTTTGACTGCGAACACGATGGCCAGTGCTCCTTCTCCAATTGTGAGTATTGCTTCTCAGCAGAATATGATAGGGTTCTGGAGGGTTCTGGAGATGTAAGTGACTGGGCATTCCTGGATGTCATCAAGAATGTGTGAGAGAACCTCTCCATTGCCATACTCAGGAGCATCGCATGCCAAGACCGATGGCCTTGTGTTGTCGTAATAAGTAAAGAGTGAGTCGGCTTGTAAGGCATTCTTAGCAGCTTCGAAGGCTTGGTCTTGCCAGTGTCACTTTTGTTTCTTGTTCAAGAGAGAGTAGAGAGGTATAAGTTTAGCAGATAAATTGGGCAAGAACTTGCTATAATAATTAATTTGCCCGAGAAACGATCGATATTGAGTCGTGTTCTTTGATTATGGCATACCACGAACTTACATTCCTGTAGGGTAATAAGCTCAATGCTACGGTGTAAGAAAAACATTTTTCTCAGTTAAGATGTAGTCCATGAAGTCTTCTAGCCATTCGAAGACTTCTTCAAGGTCGTGTAAGTGTTCCTCCATGGTGGAACTCGTCACAAGTATATCATTGAGGTAAACAGTAACGTCATTAATGCCCTGCAATAGTGTCTCCATGTGTCGATAAAAAATTGCTGGAGTGGATGTAACACCGAATGGTAATCGATTATATTGAAAGATATTTTATGTGTGTTGATTGTCACATATTCATCATCCATGGGCAACTGTAAGTATGCATTGGACATGTCCAACTTGGAGAGAAACTTCCCTCCAGAGAAATTAGGGAGCAATCATTGGCATGAGGAAGAGTATATGTTTCGGTAGGGGAGGCTTGATTAAATGTAAGTTTGTAGTCCTCACATAACCTCATGTTTCCATTTTCCCTTAGCACAGGAACTATATACTGGTGCAACAAAGGAGAGAATTGAACAGGGGAAATGATACCTTTTTCCTGTAATTGGTAAAACTCACCTTCTACCTTTGAAGGGAGGGACTTAACAATTTTTGTAGTTTAATTTGTTTACTTGATGTGACCACTTTATAGCTCCATAGATTCTGTAAATTTCATGGTATGGACTTGACATATAGCTCAAAAGATAGGTCTCTCTGTGTGCTCTTTTTTGATATTAAAATATTTTTTCATACGTACAACTACAGCCAAGTTACTGGAGCTAAAGTGGAGGGAACCTCAAAACCTGAATGCCTGATTTTGCCGCATAAATATCTCCAGATTGCCAAGTGCTAGAGAGTTGAAATTAGTACCAGTGGACAGAGGAAGCTCTACTCTCACATTTTGATTAGGCGTTAAAATGTAAATACGTGGTCAAGCGGGATTGTATGTTTCACTGATGAAGTTTTCCGTCCAACTCCCGCTTACAGCTTCTCTCCGTAAGTCCAGCTCATGCTTTGTTGCTGCTGTAATAGGTTAGGAAAGCGTAAGGGTTGCTCCTGTGTTAAGGGGGGTAGAACCTTTTACGGTCTTCCTGGCTGGCTAAGCAAGTGTCTGAATACTACCACTTGCACCCAACCCTATACACTTGCCCCTTCGGTTCTCCCACCCATCGCTACCTCCGTTGGAAGTTCGGCTTGGAATACCTTTAGCGGATTCCATCTGCCATCCTTTTCAACGCCTCTCCATCAACCTCTGGCGCCATAATGCCGGGATTTGGTTAAGATGATTGGCTATCCGTTCTCCAGCTGTGGATGGGGTCATTGGATTTCGGTTGTTGTTTGTTGTTTTTGTGGTTTTTGTCTTACTTTTTTTTGTTTTTGCTGCTGTCTTTTTGTCGTCATTGTTTCGTTGGTGTGTTGGAACTTTTAGGTTAAAATTTTTTTTAAAAATTAATAATAAAAAAACTGGTGGAAAATAAATTTCGTTAAAATTCCATAAAATGCCATAAAATTCATTTTCCACCCGCATGCTTGACCACATACTTAAGTTTTGATGCCTAATCAAAACACTCATTGCGTAGAGTAGGGCTTCAGTCAACAGTGCTAATTTCAGCTCTCTAGCACTTGGCAATCTGGAGATATTTATCCAGTAAAATCAGGCACTCAGGTTTTTGAGGTTCCCTCCACTTGTAGCTCCAGTAACTTGGCTATAGTTATACCTATGAAAAATATTTTAGTATCAAAAGAGAGCACACAGAGAGACCTATATTTTGAGCTATATATTAAGTCCATATCATGAAGTTTACAGAATCGATGGAGCTATAAAGAAAGTGGTAACCACAAGTAAAACAAAAATTCAAAAATATATTGGGATAGTCCTCCCTTTTAAAATGGTTTAGTCCCCCCTTCAACAGAAGGGGAAGGGGTAAAACTTGGGTTGGGCATTGTCATAATTTCAAAGCTGTGCTGCCCTTCATTGAAAATACTGTGGGATAGGTGTTCAAGGGCTTGGAAGCAATACCATGCGTTGCTAGGTTTACATTGACATGAGCTAACCATTCTCTCGGGCCCCTCCCATGTACAGGCAAGCACAACTCCTTCTCTTCACACCTTACTTTGATCTGGGTGATGCTCAACACATGGCTGTGATCTCCAGTGTAGGTGCGAAGTTCACTGTCAGCAGGTAGTGGTGATAGTTCTTGTATGTCCTTGTATGTGTTCATGTGCTGATGACAGCCTTCAGTGTTACAGGAATGTCATTGAGCTTTACCTCCAACAGGTAAAGTTTGGTACGTTTGTCACAGAGGTTATACATGTTGGACTCCACTTTGGAAGAGGACTCACCTTCTTCAACGTAATTGTCATCAAGTTGTCTTCTTCTCATGTTCACGCTGTGTAGGGGGTTGGGTCTTGGATATTTGATGCCCTTTTGACCTGTAAACATTTGCAAAATGTCCTTTTTTCCTTGCAATAATAGCATATAACATCCTTGTGCTTGCACTGGAAAGCTAGGTGAGATCCTCCACACCGATAACAAGTGAATGTTGTAATTTTGAAATGATTACCAGAAGTTGTAGTTTAGATGTCATTGTGTGCTTGGGAACATCTCCCAGCTTCTTTGCATCTCTCTCGGATGCTTCCACCATCTGTGCCAGTTTGAGGGCACTGCTGTAGGTGAGGTCAGTCTCATCAAGGAGCTTGCACTAAATTCCTGGTGATTTACTCCGCAGACAAACCAGTCCCTCAGCATCTCTTCGAGCTGATCCCTGGTGCCAAACTTGCAGTTGCGAGCCAAATATCTTAGTGCTGTGTTGCAGTAAGCAATGGACTCGACTGGCTTCTGTGAGTGAGTGTTGAAATATAATCTGTGAACGATGGCCGAATATTTAGTACTGTACTGAGCCTTCAGTAAAGCCGTCAGTGAGCTGTAAATGACATCTTGGGCATCCAGCTTGCCTTCTGGTAAGCTGTGCAACAGCTTGAACATTGCGTCGCCGCACACAGTAAGCATAATCAAACACTTCTTGGTATGCTGTTTGCCACAGAGTAGAACTGGAGTTTCTTCTCATATATGTTCCAGTCATCCAAAGTCGGGTTGAAAGGTTTGATTTTGACGTAAATAGTACTAGTAGGTTGCTATACCGTTGCCAGAAGTGGTGAACCAGAGATGCATGCACTTGTAAGTAACAGTCACAGTCGTTAGACTAGAAAAACCAACAACTGCCAACAAGTAGTATAACTAGCTACTTGCAATTGATTAGCAAGCCATCAAATCTAGACTATAGCTCTTATATAACAGGAAACAGGAAATAGAATAAAACCATGGTAATTAAGCATGCATAATTATGAGTAAGTTACGACAGTGGTGTTCGCACTCAAGCTATCCTCCTCTATTTTAGTGTCATACATATAGTTTTGTGTTTTTCACAGTGAACTTCACCGCTTCTAATTGAGGGCGTGTTTTGTTCAAGTAATTAAGAAAATCAGTAAGTTTGTGTGTGGAATTTCTGTGAATCTGAATTTGCTCAGTTTTACTTGCGACTAGTGGGACACAAATATGATTTCTCTGATCATTCACTGGTATAGTTCATAACTGCCATAAATGGCATGAAATGCATCACATGGCCTCATATGATGCACCACTTTTATGTACTGGAAGTGGTCTGGCCAAAGCCTGATTGGCCAGACTGTTGGAGCCACCGCTGATATACCTTATGTCATGATTGAGCTATAACACCAGAATTAGGTTCTGAATAGGGCATATGGCATGTTTACATTCATTGGAACCAAATTGAGGATTTCATTAGATTCACCAGCAACATTACTCGGCGTTTCGGCTAGATGCATCAGGCTTCATCAGGAATAACTGATGGACAACATGAGGATGTTATTCCTGAAGACTAGAGCATCCAACCAAAATGTGGAGTATGCGATTAATTATCGAGAAAGTCATTGATATCAACTAAGAGTTGTTGGGAATATTAGTTTCACGGCATTGTGATGCCACACCCACTTAGTGGCTTGCAATGCAGGCCTGTAGAACGCAAAGAACAATGATCGCTTGTAGCTTATAAACACTTACACAAATGCAGTATAGTTGGGTTCAGATACAGTTCTCCTGCGCCTAGTTGAGTCTCTGGAGCTAGCGACAGCTGGGTGGGGCTGGATAGCCCTGGGACTAGTAGCTCGTGCGTGTTGTGACCTGGGTGGATAACAATACCAGTGGCATAAAATGAAGGGGGGGGATACTTTTAGCCTCTCAGATCTCCCTCGAGCAACTCACGGCAATCTAGGAAGAGTTATCCCCTCAGTGCGACTCATTTCACTGCATTAAAGGCAGCCCCTCCTACTTTTCAGACGCAATAAACGTCTGACAATTTTTTCTCGTGTGGATATACCGTAAGCCACACCCCATAGGGTGGGGGGGTGTCCGGTAAGACTTGAGGTCATTCTCCGAACTGAAGAACCATGGGTAAAAAGGTGACTCTAGCTTGTTGTGCGCTGAACCAGTGGGCTCTTGACTTCGAGGGAAACCTAAGAAGAATCTTGAAAAGTGAGTTGGTATTTACAACGCCATGTTCAAAATCTGTCTTTAGTACAGTTCATTTTTGCCAATGTTGATTATATATATATAGCTTTACAGTGGAGAAGGAAGATGTTTCACATGGTGTGTGTGTGGGGGGGGGGGGGGTGCCTGTATTTTATCTCTGTCATTACTATCTCTGTCATTACAGATTGTATAATACAGACCAGTAATTTTATTGAGTGGTGAACTACTAACTATATAATTCTTCTACTAACACATTTTGATTTTATAAATAATATCAGTGATGAGGCAATGTTTAAGTGCCAATCAGGAAGTGTTTGGTCCCCTTCTATCTTCCAGTTGATTACCCAAGTCATGAGGGGAGGGGGGGGCTTAGGAAATTCTACCCTGCTGCTGTTGCGTGCGCAGAGCAAGAACCAACCTGCCTGATGGTAGGGGGATTAAACTTTTTACTCTATTAGAGTCGTAGGTCACTGAAACAGAATGTCCTTGGAAGTCATAAGGCTGTCATGGCAACAGCTGAAAGGTCATTTTGATCCTCTCAGTCCAGCAGCCGGACCTGTAAGACTGGTTTGTAACTCTCTGTACTTAGTATGGGCAGTTTAGTGTTGTCCAAGCCATGCACAAGTCAGACGCAGGCTCTAGTCAGGTACCTAAACTCTGTATGTACTGGCATGGCAGCACATGCAGATTTCACCTTCACCACAGTTGTAGCGATGAAAGTAATATTAGACTTGAGGCTTAATGCGGCGGCTCTAGGTGGGCGTGGGGCACACCAAACATTTACACTTGCTCGTATTAGGCTTGACTTGAGGGGGGGGGGCAATCACCTCCTCTTAAGTTTTAATCCCAAAGACTTGGCTTCCTTTTAGCTATGTATGAGTAATTACCAATATAGCTTGTGTAAACTATGCACAATATGAGTCCACTGTAGTTTATTCCGTGCATCTGCGATGCCCTTGAGGATACCAGCAGTCGACTGTTCAGTTGAGATTTAGATTTCCATGAGATGAGAAACTGTGCCACACTTACAGCTGCTTCTCAAGGCTGGTTCACAATGTGCCACACTTACAGCTGCTTCTCAAGGCTGGTTCACAATGTGCCACACTTACAGCTGCTTCTCAAGGCTGGTTCACAATGTGCCACACTTACAGCTGCTTCTCAAGGCTGGTTCACAATGTGCCACACTTACAGCTGCTTCTCAAGGCTGGTTCACAATGTGCCACACTTACAGCTGCTTCTCAAGGCTGGTTCACAATGTGCCACACTTACAGCTACTTCTCAAGGCTGGTTCACAATGTGCCACACTTACAGCTGCTTCTCAAGGCTGGTTCACAATGTGCCACACTTACAGCTGCTTCTCAAGGCTGGTTCACAATGTGCCACACTTACAGCTGCTTCTCAAGGCTGGTT
This sequence comes from Cladorhizidae sp. MBARI D1340-BT2, assembly GCA_028752905.1. Classification (NCBI taxonomy): domain Eukaryota; kingdom Metazoa; phylum Porifera; class Demospongiae; order Poecilosclerida; family Cladorhizidae; species Cladorhizidae sp. MBARI D1340-BT2. Next base: position 34,216,342 of record JAQNBH010000007.1, on the reverse strand, counting down.
CACAATGTGCCACACTTACAGCTGCTTCTCAAGGCTGGTTCACAATGTGCCACACTTACAGCTGCTTCTCAAGGCTGGTTCACAATGTGCCACACTTACAGCTGCTTCTCAAGGCTGGTTCACAATGTGCCACACTTACAGCTGCCTGGTTCACAATGTGCCACACTTACAGCTGCTTCTCAAGGCTGGTTCACAATGTGCCACACTTACAGCTGCTTCTCAAGGCTGGTTCACAATGTGCCACACTTACAGCTGCTTCTCAAGGCTGGTTCACAATGTGCCACACTTACAGCTGCTTCTCAAGGCTGGTTCACAATGTGCCACACTTACAGCTGCTTCTCAAGGCTGGTTCACAATGTGCCACACTTACAGCTGCTTCTCAAGGCTGGTTCACAATGTGCCACACTTACAGCTGCTTCTCAAGGCTGGTTCACAATGTGCCACACTTACAGCTGCTTCTCAAGGCTGGTTCACAATGTGCCACACTTACAGCTGCTTCTCAAGGCTGGTTCACAATGTGCCACACTCACTAGCAATGCAGTGCAGTTATTTTTTTGATATTGTTAAATTGATTGCATTGTATTGAATCTAGTTCTATTCAAGTGATGCGATGTGGTGCAAAGTGGTGTGATGAGAAGTGACCCAATGTGATATATTGTGAAGCATTCAGAGTTTTAGCTGATCTTAATCAATTCCATCTCCGGGGAGAAGCTTCTTTCTACTACAGGATTGCCATGTTGGGAATGCAAGAAGAACAGAATGTTCTAATCTGGCTTCCTTTTATTTCTAGACTGCACCTTGACCTCATCAGGAGGGAGACGGCAGGAGAGGCAGAAACACTAGCAACCATGCCCCTCCCTGTGTGTCGTTAAGGAGACAGCAGGAGAGGCAGAGGCACTGATGACCATGGCTCTTCCTGGGTGATGGTTATGGGCAGTGAAATCTGGTAAAGGGTCCATGCTCGAAAAGGGCAAGGTGTGTTCCACCAACATGTTGGAGAGGACAACCGCTGCTCTTGCTGCTTTAGTGAGTGTGTCTTCACCACCACTCCAAGTCCTGAAAACAAAAATGAATATTTGTATATTTAGATAAAGCAGAGCCTATTTGCCCTGAACAAGACTTAACACCAGCCTCACCATGCTCTGGTTAGCAGCTGACAACTCTGATTTAGAATTTGACCGTGAAATGCCACCTCTTGTGTTACAAGAAGTACCTCTGGGCATACGTAAGCAGTGGCACAGTCAGATGATCAATGGGCTCTCTTCTGCAGCTACGGGAGAGGAGTAGGGCATTTTGTAAAGTTTACAAACAAGACCCTCTAGGTGAGCTTGCTCCCGCATGGCATACTTTCCCTCTCTCTCTCAACTAGCAGCAAGAGACGGTGAATGACTTCGCTGAAGATTCATGGACTGTGTGAGAAAAGTCTTGATCTATCAGTAGTCGTTGTTGAGGTGAGAAATCTGTGGATCTGGCGGTGCTGATTAAATGCTGACTTACTCGAGTGCCTCTTCATTGATATTATACTTCTCTGGTATTGACCTGAGCTAACTAGAGTATGCTATACACTAGACCTGTCATTACAATGTGGGAAGTTACACAACCAAAATCTATTTGTCCGAGTACAATCAATTTTGTTCTCCATTCTCAGATGTTACAAAATGACACCTACACAAGTAAGGGTTAACATACAATCTCTCCGACAGACAACATCTAATGTGTAATTTAAAGTAGTTGTGTGCATGTTCTAGAACATTCGTTGGTCTTGCTCGGACATTTTGATAGAGCAAATTGGTTTTCGTCCAGACAAATACATGAGATGTTCTGAAAATGTCTGATGTCCGACTGTAATGACCTGCAGTGCATGAGGATTGTCGTGTCCTGAACCAGCTGACTGTAATGACCTACAGTGCATGAGGATTGTCGTGTCCTGAACCAGCTGACTATAATGACCTACAGTGCATGAGGATTGTCGTGTCCTGAACCAGCTGACTGTAAATTACTAATGACCTGCAGTGCATGAGGATTGTCGTGTCCTGAACCAGCTGACTGTAATGACCTACAGTGCATGAGGGTTGTCGTGTCCTGAACCAGCTGTGGCTACTTCACCTCTTTGTGGATTCATATATTCCAGTATTCATAGCCTTTTCTTACAATGGCTGGAGAGTAGAAGGAAACTCCATATCAACAGCCTTCTTCCTGACGGCAGAGGCTGGAATGGAAAGGTAGCTAGTCGTATACACTGACACATGATTAGAAATTACAGAGATCAGCAATAATGCATCACGAGAAACTGAGCGTAGAAATTTGCGAATTCCAGTGCATAATTAGAATGCCGCATAAATGGAGCTTTTACAGAACATGCAGCACGAGATCAGGCACCTCCTATCTCTGAGGTACATGTCTCAGAGGAACATGTCTCTGAGGCACATGTCTCTGAGGCACATGTCTCCGAGGCACATGTCTCTGAGGCACATGTCTCCGAGGCACATGTCTCTGAGGTACATGTCTCAGAGGAACATGTCTCCGATGCACATGTCTCCGAGGCATATGTTTCTGAGGCACGTTTCCAAGGCACATGTCTCCGAGGCACGTGTCTCTAGGCACATGTCTCCGAGGCACATGTCTCCGAGGCACATGTCTCTGAGGCACGTTTCCGAGGCACATGTCTCTGAGGCATATGTCTCTGATGCACGTGTCTCTGAGGCACGTTTCCGAGGCACATGTCTCCGAGGCACATGTCTCTGAGGCACTTGTCTCCGAGGCACATGTCTCCGAGGCACATGTCTCCGAGGCACATGTCTCCGAGGCACATGTCTCCGAGGCACATGTTTCTGAGGCACATGTCTCCGAGGCACATGTCTCTGAGGCACATGTCTCCGAGGCACATGTCTCCGAGGCACATGTCTCCGAGGCACATGTCTCCGAGGCACACGTCTCTGAGGCACATGTCTCTGATGCACATGTCTCCGAGGCACGTTTCCGAGGCACATGTCTCCGAGGCACATGTCTCTGCACTTGTCTCCGAGGCACATGTCTCCGAGGCACATGTCTCTGAGGCACATGTCTCCGAGGCACATGTCTCCGAGGCACATGTCTCCGAGGCACATGTCTCCGAGGCACATGTCTCCGAGGCACATGTTTCTGAGGCACATGTCTCCGAGGCACATGTCTCTGAGGCACATGTCTCTGAGGCACATGTCTCCAAGGCACGTTTCCTAGGCACACGTCTCTGAGGCACATGTCTCCGAGGCACATGTCTCTGAGGCACATGTCTCTGAGGCACATGTCTCTGAGGCAATGTCTCTGAGGCACATGTCTCCGAGGCACATGTCTCTGAGGCACATCATGTCTCTGAGGCACATGTCTCCGAGGCACATGTCTCCGAGGCACATGTCTCTGAGGCACCTGAGGCACATGTCTCCGAGGCATGTTTGCTAGGCACATGTCTCTGAGGCACATCATGCCTCTGAGGCACATGTCTCCGAGGCACATGTCTCCGAGGCACATGTCTCTCAGGCACCTGAGGCACATGTTTCTGAGGCATGTTTGCTAGGCACATGTCTCCGAGGCACATGTCTCTGAGGCACATGTCTACGAGGCATGTTTGCTAGGCAAATATCTCTGAGGCACATGTCTCTGAGGCACATGTCTCCGAGGCACATTTCTCCGAGGCACATGTCTCTGAGGCACCTGAGGCACATGTCTCCCAGGCATGTTTGCTAGGCACATGTCTCCGAGGCACATGTCTCTGAGGCACATGTCTACGAGGCATGTTTGCTAGGCAAATGTCTCTGAGGCACATGTCTCTGAGGCACATGTCTCTGAGGCACATGTCTCCGAGGCACATTTCTCCGAGGCACATGTCTCTGAGGCACCTGAGGCACATGTCTCCCAGGCATGTTTGCTAGGCACATGTCTCCGAGGCACATGTCTCTGAGGCACATGTCTACGAGGCATGTTTGCTAGGCAAATGTCTCTGAGGCACATGTCTCTGAGGCACATGTCTCTGAGGCACATGTCTCTGAGGCACATGTCTCTGAGGCACATGCTGGCTGGTGTGATGGAGAAGTCCTACGTACATGTACGTCATTAACATGAAGGCCTAGTGATCTTCAGTGCACGCACATATGGTCGCAGATTACAGGGTATGGGAGGTGTGGCCTGTCAGATGTCTCTAGGAAGGTCCTGCATGTGCAAGAAATTGTATGAAGGGGGAAACAGATCCAGGATGCTTCTATATATAGATATATAGATATATGTATATAGATATACATATATACACACATATAGTGTACATACACGCATATATACTGTATATACACACAGTCAGTTCCTGTTGATATCATACCCTGGGGACCAGCTAAATAAGGGATGACACCAGCTAAATAAGGGATGACACCAGCTAAATAAGGGATGACAGCAGGGTTATTATTATTATTATCAGGAGTGCAGTTTTTAATAGCAAAAGCCATTGAAGGAGCATGTAGCTGTAGCTACAATAGTCTGGGATGCTGCAGGTCTACGCTGAGTCATGCAAGAAGAAGGGAAAGAAGAGATCGGTATCTCCACTTCTTTCTCAACCTAGTCATGTTATTACCACTATTCTCAATAAAGGCTCTTACTGTGCTAACAAACCAGGTAATGCTGAAAAACTCTCAATGAACTTTCAGTTGACGTAACAATCTCTCAATTATAATGACTTTTTCTCATTAATCAACTTAAAATTTATTCTCTCAATGTTTAAACAGATCCTCTACCCTTCATCAGAGTTGCTAAGACTCATGTGAGCTTGATATATATACTTGTACCGGTAGCTACATAGCTATCCACCACGTGATGCAAACCACACCCTGGCACATGCATCCAGCACGTGAACCGGATGTGGCAAAAACAATATTAAAAAAATAAAAATTATTTATTGTATTGTTGTTATTGTTTTGTTATTTTTAATTGTTTTTTTTTTTACTATTATATATAATTAATTATTTAAAAAGTAATTGCCTAATAATAAAAATAGAATAAAAGTGACCTCTGTCTGACGTTGCCAATTGTACCACTATGTTGCAACGTCGTGTTTCCTGCTTGGCTCACCTTCCTTGCCTCGAGAATAGTAGCAAAATTGGTTACTTGCACCTGCCTTGATCATCATGAGCTTTCATCTTGGCAACAACAGAGAGTACACTCCACTTACACTGACATGTCCATCTCAAACGGCAAATAGGCTAACTACTATACAAGCTTTGCACATGTACTAGTTAGTTGTGTCTAGGTCTGTGGGATTATTACTTTATGATATTACTTTATGAAACTCATTACAGCTCTTCCTGTAGTGTACTAGACACTTCATGTAGTATACTAGACACTTCCTGTAGTGTACTAGATACTTCCTGCAGTATACTAGAAAATTCATGTAGTATACTAGGCATTTCCTGTATTACACTAGATACTTCCTGTAGTGTGCTAGACACTTCCTGTAGTATACTAGACACTTCCTGTAGACACCCCTCCTACAGTTATAGCAGTGAGGTTTAGTGTCAGTAGCAAGAAAATGGCCGCTCAACATCAAGCAGCTGCTGAACAAGCGATCTCCATGCAGACATCTTTATTACCTCCCCTTTAGTATTTTCTGCATACTGTACGTGTGTGGTGTGTCTCCATGAGCACTCGCTTATTTGCAGTAGTTATATTCAGTTTTCACATAATTAGATATCTGTGTGTGACCTGTGTGGTTGTCCTTTGACCTGGGAGTTATACACACTACTTAGTTATTAACATACTTTAGTTATTAACATGCTCAATAATTTATTTAAAAAATAACTGCCAGAATGTGAAAAGAGCACTGAGTGACCGTAAGTGTCTCTCTCAGCACCAACTGTATGTTTGAAATGTTGTATGTATGTGGATGTGATGAATACAGTGATAGTTGGTGTTTGTCTATGAATATCATTATGATGTAGGTGGTGTGTGTGTGTGCTATGAATACGTTAATAAATGGTGTTCGTCTATGAATATCATTATGGTGTGGGTTTCGTGTAGGCATAGAAGTGTCCAAGAGGAAAGGAGCCAGATTTCGACTGGGACCCGAACTGGAAGTGACGTAAGCTCTTGTTTGCGTGCTTACGGTATATTGCTAGAAAATGTTTTAATCATAATTGAAGGGGTTAAAGAAGGGGTTAAAGCTCTCTGTTCTGCATGCTCATTACTGGGACATGGTTTAATCATGATTGAAGGGGTTAAAGCTCTCAGTGTTCTGCATGCTCATTACTGGGACATGTTTTAATCATGATTGAAGGGGTTAAAGCTCTCAGTGTTCTGTATGCTCATTACTGGGACATGGTTTAATCACGACTGAAGGGGTTACCGATTAACTGCATCATAAAAAATTAAAAAATTCTATTACAACACGTGAGAGTTATTTTCAAGTGACTGCCTCGTTCAGTATGAGAGAGAAGGAAAGAAAAATGCCTGAAGCTTGGACTAGAATTTGAAGAGCTTCAACTATCATCATCCTTAAAGCAAAGCAGCGTCTTGGCGACCGTATTATGAAAACCATCTAGTAGTCTGCCACGCTTTAGTGGCCATTTGAAGTTCATGCTTCTCAATCTCAAAGACTATCTTCAATGTTCAGGCAATGTTTAGCTAACGATCGACTTTTCTGACACTCCTTCTCCTGTAGAAACATGCACAGATGGAGTGTAGAAGCTTTACCCGAGCTTAAGGAAGCTCCTAGACGGTGGATGATGCCAAGCACTAGTAATGAAGGAAAAAGCCAGCTATAATTTTGTGTGCAAATAATTTTCAATGTGTAGCTAGCTACTATAGGGCTTAGGCATGCTAGTAATGGATTCTTATAAGCAGCCTCCTATTTTCTAGAAGTGCAATACAGCCATATCTTTTAGTGGACCAGTCTTCAACTAAAATTGCTATTGACGTCAACTAAACCCGTTCAAAGTCTGCACGCGCGACACCAACTGGTGTCTATCACAGTGTATGCCAAGCCCTAATTTTACAGGCTTTCTAATGGAGGTAGGCGTTGTGGCCATTTTCAAACAAGCATTCAGTCTTCCCTACTCGACCCCTGCCCAATCACCAAAAAATATTCTATCAAAAATGGGAGACAAACTGCAACATACCATTTTTGGATACAGCAGAAAAACCGCTGACTTTGACAAGTAAGCACTTGATAGGAGAAATGTAGTACACTGGTAATATATGTGAGACTCACTTTTATGGCTGACAGACTTGACTATCCAGTGTGGTTTATTGGTAAACGGGTTTGGTGTTGACACATACTTCAGTGGTTTATCTGGTGCTTTACTTCGAAAAATGGTACGTTGCAGTTTGTCTCCCATTTTGAATAGGATTTTTGTGGTGACTTGGTAAAGTAGGATAGGGAAGAGTGAATGCCTGTTTGAAAATGGCCACAGTGCCTACCATTAGAAAGCCTGCTAGTTTATGGTATTAAAATTACATAATTTAGAGGACAACGAAGTTATACGCTTTTCAAATTTCACATAATTAAATTGGTAATAGCTTCCTTAAACAGCGTGTGGATTATTCAATTCATGAGCTGCCTGCTGCGCGTACTATTCGAGGGTGTGAACTAATCCAGGGTGCACCCTATTTCACTGAGCATGGGCACCAGCTTCTTGAAAAGGGTACGCGGGCACCAAGTATTGGCCTAGCTTTCAGGCCGCGCCCTCAGTCACAGTTGACGAGACTATTGAGCAGTGATGCTTATTAGCAGCTGTAGTTGGAGAGAAACAATCTGAAAAATAAGATTGAGAGTATTAGTAAGTTTATTAAGCAGTTAGAACGGTAAAGCCTGGTTCACAATATGATGAATAGCAATCCCATTCCATGCATCCGCAATCCATTCCATGCATTTGCAATCCATTCCATGCATTCGCAATCCATTCCATGCAATCACAATCCATTCCATGCATTCGCAATCCATTCCATGCATTTGTAATCCATTCCATGCATTTGCAATCTATTCCATGCATTTGCAATCCATTCCATGCATTCGCAATCCATTCCATGCATTTGCAATCCATTCCATGCATTCGCAATCCATTCCATGCAATCACAATCCATTCCATGCATTCGCAATCCATTCCATGCATTTGTAATCCATTCCATGCATTTGCAATCCATTCCATGCATTCGCAATCCATTCCATGCATTTGCACTCCATTCCATGCATTCACAATCCATTCCATGCATTTGCAATCCATTCCATGCATTTGCAATCCATTCCATGCATTCACAATCCATTCCATGCATTCACAATCCATTCTGTTGTGCTGCCCGATTCACAATATTGCATCGAGTCCCTTGAATCTGCTGCGTTCGACCGAAACAGTTATATAGCTGGTAATACCTAGCTGGCTAGTTACTGCCACTTCCTCCCAAGTATTTTCTTTTGCCCTGAGGTCTTTATACAGCATTTGGCTGAGGCCTGCCTGAGGTAGGAAAGCTCATCACTGCTTCAATAAGTTTGTAAAGTTGAACACGTGATATTTTCTCGGGTTCTGATTTGTCTGGCGCGACGCAAGAGTTGATATTCTTGCATTTCATATCCATTCTGTTCCATTAGATCCTTAGTCGGTTGCGTTAACAGTTCACAATATCAGCGCGACGGATCAGAAGGATGGAATGCACGCAATGGATTGACTTGCGTCATATTGTGAATCGGCCCTTAGCCGTCCTCTACAACAGCTTCATCCTGTTGTACAGTAGGTCCTCCTCAAACTCTCCCTCTCTGATGCTGGCCAAGGGGTCACCTCCACTGTCATCTGTGTTGTTGAGGCGTGTACAGTAGGTCCTCCTCAAACTCTCCCTCTCTGAAGCTGGCCAAGGGGTCACCTCCACTGTCATCTATGTTGTTGAGGCGAATAGTCTCTGTGGTGATGGTGTTTGTTCCTTGCAAGTGTTGCTTTGATGGAAAGTTCCTCTGCCGTGTGTTGAGCTGGAACTGCACATGAGAACAAGACCACACACGCACAATATTTGCTGTCGTTGCTTGTGTATTAATTGTCAAATAAGGATGGAGTATATGAGCGCGAACTATTCGAGGGTGTGAAGTGATGGAGGAAATACTGTACGATATATTGAAAGGATCATGCAGTGTTGCGTTGCTATGGTTCATTTAAAAAAAATCCTTCTTTATATTTATTCTTCTGTCTCTCTTCTTTCCTCCCACCCTCCCTCCTTCTGTGTCTCTCCCTCCTTCTCTTTCTTCCCCCGTACCTCTCTTCCCTCCCACCCTTCCTTCCCCTCCTCCTCTATGTCCATTCCTCCCCAGTGGTTATGGGTGTGGTGATCACTTCTTGGAGAGCGACACTCTCCTCCACTCCCTGCAAGTGTTAGCCAGACTTCTCAAGGCCGAGGAGGCACAGGACATCATCTGTGATGTGGGCATGTGCGTAAGATGATGTTACATTGAATAACACAAGTTTAATTTTGGTTGTGTGCTAAACATGATGTTACATTGAATAACACGAGTTTAATTTTGGTCATGTGCTAAACAACATGACCAAACATGATGTTACATTGAATAACACAAGTTTAATTTTGGTCATGTGCATATAACATGATATACATGTATCAGTGAAGAACATAAGCTTGTTGGTCATGTGCGTAACATGATGTAACTATGAATAACACAAGATTAAATTTGACATGTCCCTAACATGATGTTTGAATATCACATGTTTATATTTCACACAGTGACACTACAGCATTTCAATGTGCTCCTGCGTTTGTGAGGGGGAAAGAAGAATACATATCTAGCCTGCATTGCACAGAGTAGACTTCTTCTTGCCACACATAGTAATACATATCTAGCCTGCATTGCACAGAGTAGACTCCCTCTTGCCACACATAGTAATACATATCTAGCCTGCATTGCACAGAGTAGACTTCCTCTTGCCACACATAGTAATACATATCTAGCCTGCATTGCACAGAGTAGGCTCCCTCTTGCCACACATAGTAATACATATCTAGCCTGCATTGCACAGAGTAGACTTCCTCCTGCCACACATAGTAATACATATCTAGCCTGCATTGCACAGAGTAGACTTCCTCTTGCCACACATAGTAATACATATCTAGCCTGCATTGCACAGAGTAGACTTCCTCCTGCCACACATAGTAATACATATCTAGCCTGCATTGCACAGAGTAGACTTCCTTGCCACACATAGTAATACATATCTAGCCTGCATTGCACAGAGTAGACTTCCTCTTGCCACACATAGTAATACATATCTAGCCTGCATTGCACAGAGTAGGCTCCCTCTTGCCACACATAGTAATACATATCTAGTCTGCATTGCACAGAGTAGACTCCCTCTTGCCACACATAGTAATACATATCTAGCCTGCATTGCACAGAGTAGGCTTCCTCTTGCCACACATAGTAATACATATCTAGCCTGCATTGCACAGAGTAGACTTCCCCTTGCCACACATAGTAATACATATCTAGCCTGCATTGCACAGAGTAGACTTCCTCTTGCCACACATAGTAATACATATCTAGCCTGCATTGCACAGAGTAGACTTCCTTGCCACACATAGTAATACATATCTAGCCTGCATTGCACAGAGTAGGCTCCCTCTTGCCACACATAGTAATACATATCTAGCCTGCATTGCACAGAGTAGACTTCCTCTTGCCACACATAGTAATACATATCTAGCCTGCATTGCACAGAGTAGACTTCCTTGCCACACATAGTAATACATATCTAGCCTGCATTGCACAGAGTAGACTTCCTCCTGCCACACATAGTAATACATATCTAGTCTGCATTGCACAGAGTAGACTTCCTCTTGCCACACATAGTAATACATATCTAGCCTGCATTGCACAGAGTAGACTCCCTCTTGCCACACATAGTAATACATATCTAGCCTGCATTGCACAGAGTAGACTTCCTCTTGCCACACATAGTAATACATATCTAGCCTGCATTGCACAGAGTAGGCTCCCTCTTGCCACACATAGTAATACATATCTAGCCTGCATTGCACAGAGTAGACTTCCTCCTGCCACACATAGTAATACATATCTAGTCTGCATTGCACAGAGTAGACTTCCTCTTGCCACACATAGTAATACATATCTAGCCTGCATTGCACAGAGTAGACTCCCTCTTGCCACACATAGTAATACATATCTAGTCTGCATTGCACAGAGTAGACTTCCACTTGCCACACATAGTAATACATATCTAGCCTGCATTGCACAGAGTAGACTCCCTCTTGCCACACATAGTAATACATATCTAGCCTGCATTGCACAGAGTAGACTCCCTCTTGCCACACATAGTAATACATATCTAGCCTGCATTGCACAGAGTAGGCTTCCTCTTGCCACACATAGTAATACATATCTAGCCTGCATTGCACAGAGTAGACTTCCTTGCCACACATAGTAATACATATCTAGCCTGCATTGCACAGAGTAGACTTCCTCTTGCCACACATAGTAATACATATCTAGCCTGCATTGCACAGAGTAGGCTCCCTCTTGCCACACATAGTAATACATATCTAGCCTGCATTGCACAGAGTAGACTTCCTCCTGCCACACATAGTAATACATATCTAGCCTGCATTGCACAGAGTAGACTTCCTCTTGCCACACATAGTAATACATATCTAGCCTGCATTGCACAGAGTAGACTTCATCTTGCCACACATAGTAATACATATCTAGCCTGCATTGCTCAGAGTAGACTTCCTTGCCACACATAGTAATACATATCTAGCCTGCATTGCTCAGAGTAGACTTCCTTGCCACACATAGTAATACATATCTAGCCTGCATTGCACAGAGTAGACTTCCTCCTGCCACACATAGTAATACATATCTAGCCTGCATTGCACAGAGTAGACTTCCTCTTGCCATACATAGTAATACATATCTAGCCTGCATTGCACAGAGTAGACTTCCTCTTGCCACACATAGTAATACATATCTAGCCTGCATTGCACAGAGTAGACTCTCTCTTGCCACACATAGTAATACATATCTAGCCTGCATTGCACAGAGTAGGCTTCCTCTTGCCACACATAGTAATACATATCTAGCCTGCATTGCACAGAGTAGACTTCCTCTTGCCACACATAGTAATACATATCTAGCCTGCATTACACAGAGTAGACTTCCTCTTGCCACACATAGTAATACATATCTAGCCTGCATTGCACAGAGTAGACTTCCTCTTGCCACACATAGTAATACATATCTAGCCTGCATTGCACAGAGTAGGCTTCCTCTTGCCACACATAGTAATACATATCCTATCAGGAACCACACCTGCTGCAAGGTCAGGGTGCACAGGCGTGGTTGTGTCTTTGCAACAGTTTCCAGTATCGAAAGCAGGAAAATAATTTTTAGAGCAAGTTGTTGCTTATTACATGTGTCTCTATAGACTCATTTTCTTAGAAGATAATCAAACAACTTCAAGGACATTCACAGTCTGCTGCCCCTCCACCCCCACCCCCCCCCACCCCCATTTTGGGTGTGTGCAATCATAACTGCCACAGTTCACTCAACTTAATTAATTAATGTCATTTCTGACCTCATTTAACCGATTGCACGCCGTATTCCTAGTACCCGCGGGCAAATTATTCATGAATTAACGAGGTATTTTACTTACTATTTTTATATCTTCCGTTCTGCAGGGACTCAACCCATGAAACTTGGGTCATATTCAGCCACATGATAGCTCTACTTCCTGTAAAAAATCGAGCCTTCCTTACCAACTGGGCAGAACTAACCAGCATTATAAAACCTTGTCATCTTCTTGGGGGTGAATATTTTCATATTTTCACACTATTATACACACATAATGCCAACACAAGATGGAGCATCTATTTACAAACCCTCTACCAGCTGCAAAGCCAGTGGGTTGTTTTCCCCATCAAAATGCTAACACATAATAATACAAAAAAAAAATTATAAGAGAGTGAAAATGCTAACATACTAGAATAAAACCATAATATAAAACACAATTATGTAAGGGAGTGTCTTGGGTAGAGCTCCGGTCTTGCTGTCACGGGTAGAGTAGAACTTGCTCAGTCTTGGGTATAGCTTGCTTGGTCTCCGGCATGATATTTCACCATGTTTTTATTCTACACAAACATGAGATACCAGGATAAGAATAACACTTGAATACTGGAGAGACGAGAGAAGTAGACGAAGGGACAGGGAACGAGAGAAGTAGACGAAGGAGCAGGAACAAGAGAGAAGTAGACGAAGGAGCAGGGAACAAGAGAGAAGCACAGAAAGGAGCAGGGGGTGCATAAACATTACTGATAGTCCACCAAGGTATGGTATTACGAAAACAGTCACGGCCTGTTGATCCACCACACAAAGGAACCTTACAAAAACAACACTGGGACCTTGCCTCATGCCTGTAACCTTTACTAATGCAAACTACACAGCGCTTCTTTGCACAGCACTGTGGGAAATGACCTAGTTTTTAAATTGAGGCGATCTAGCTGACTATTTGCCTGACTACAACGTTGACCTGCACGCTGCCGAGAAGAGAAAGAACCAATCAAAGATTTAGCTAGAACAATCCTAGCTTCTAGATAATTACCCTTCCTTACTGATATTGGAGCTCGGACAGAAGAAAACAAAATAAATGAATTCAATAAACAAGCTTCTATCAAATTTGTAACCAACAAACCATCAATAGAATTTACATGTACATAACGCATTAGCTCCAAAAACCGAGTCCTAGGCATTACTTTACGAACCAAAGATCCAGACAAATCCGAGTGATTAGTGGACCAGTACAATTCTAAGTATGGAAGTGTGGAAACTCCCATTATTATCAACATTCCTACAAAAGCTTTCATTTCCTCTATATTAGTATCTACCCATGGCCTGGAGAGACTAGCCATCCTAGAAACGTAACTGTTCGTCTCTGCTACTAGGAGTTCCCACACTTCAAGAGTTAAAAAAAGGTAAAATGCATCTAAAAATGTACTTGATGCACCAAGCAATGAAGAAGTTCGACCAGCTGTTGCTGTATAGTCCAATTTCAAAGGAGTTGGCTCCTTTATTTCCCACTTACCTGTGACCTCAGTTAGCCTAGAACCAGTGCCAGATGCTTGGGCAGAACCAGTGCCAGATGCTCGGACAGAACCAGTGCCAGATGCTCGCACACGCCTATAACCTCTGGCCCGCCTACTACCAGTACCTTTTGGAGGACCACTAGCAACACTTACGACTCCACTACCACTTGAGCTGCTTCCCCCTTGGCCAGTACTCCCTCGCCCGCCTCTCCCTCGGCCAGTACTCCCTCGCCCGCCTCTCCCTCGCACAACTCCAGCACCAGTCGTGTTCCCACGCCCTGTAGAGACTTCAGGCAAGGCTTCCTCATCCTCCAATGTAACAAAAGGAGTCATAGATGCCTCATCTCCACTCTCATCATCTGATGCTGTAGGAAAAGTAGTGGGGAGGGTGGGAAAAACAAGATATATATATATATCAAGTTTGTGGTCAACATTTGAAAATTCAAATTCAAATGAAAATCAACAACTGAACAACTCCAACCTACACTCTTAGCTATAACTTTTTTCTATAACTATCCTGTCTGAATTTGGAATACCAACAGAATAAGCTAGTATTTGGCAATAGTACACTCTCAGTTGACTATGGTAAACAAAGGCTATGAAGCGCTAAGGTTAGAAGAAACTTACAATCGAGAAGTCCATCCAAGCGCGCCTCTTCTCTTAGAGCAACTGGATCCAGAGTGTTTCCTCGGTATGCATAGATGTCTTCACCTTCTTCCCCAAATGAATCTGACCCAGAATCGCCAGAATCGTTGGCTAAAAGTTGAGAAATAACGTCCTCACAGGTGAGCATCTTTGAGCAGATTTTAAAAAAAGCTCGACCAACAAAAATGGCGTTCAACCGCAGGATTTTTGTTGCACGATGCATCAACCGGAAATAATCATTTTTGTGACGTTCTCTAGTCTACTAGGCATGTGCAGAACCCAACCGGGGCTGTTAGCTCGTAACGGTTCATTTTATATATTTTTGTGTGGCGAAGGATGTAAGTTCTCGCGCCATATGGCGCTTACGGCGTTTAATCGGTTAAATACAGTTGTAGAGGAGGTGACCTCACCAGGTGCCTAGTAGTTTGTGGTGCCATTTCCTTCCACTGCTAAGTGCTTTGACACGCCACAGACCCAATTAGAGGCCTTCTTTATACCACAGACTGTGGGATGGTCCTAGCCATAAAATAGGGAATGCCGTTTCTGAGTGACCACAGGATGCTGTATATCTCTTAAAGAAAATGTGCCCTTACTGAGACATTCAACACACCATTTTAATAAGGAAAAGGACAAAGTAAAGAAGGAAAAGGATATGGCCATTGGAAATTGCAACTTTTGGGGCGTGTTTACAAGTAGTCTCCCTTTAGTGATGCAACCTCCACTCTCATTGTGTATTAATCCTGTGTTGCGTCATCACACTGCCACTCATGCCATCGTGTGTACCCAACACCCATGCCATCGTGTGTTGCCAACACCCATGCCATAGTGCGTTGCCATCACCCATGCCATCGTCTTGGCATGATTTATTCATCAAGGGTTTTTTCTCTGGGGTTCAAAGGTCGTGGTCCACGAGGCAAGTGCTGAACCTTCTAGATTCACTGGCGCTCAGGACCGCATGCGGCTCACAGCTAGTCTCGCATGATGTTGGTCTGTCGTTGCAGGCAATATCATATGCTATTAGCAGCCATGACCTGATGAAGGCATCACAATCACAGTGTTGAAAGGTCGTGGCTTATTCAGACTGAACATCGCTGAAGTGCGTTAGCGTTGCTTGTAGCATTATGTTTGCGCTGGTACGGAGAGAGAGAAGGGAAAGGGCAGCTGTCAATGTCTTCTGTTTGTCACCGTCTGAATGAAAAATTTTGTGTCTTCCTGGGGGGGGGGGGGAGGGGAGGGGGTGGAGGAACTCTCTACACCATAACAAAATATCTGCATAATTTGCAACGAAAGCACTTTCCTTGCATGTATCTGAAACTTTAGTTTGTTGTTGTTGTTTGTTTGTTTGTTTGTTTGCCCTCAGGCCTGTTATGCATAAGAGCATTCGCTATAATTGTCGAGTGATCTTCTACAATCAGAAGGTGCTGCTCATCAGACCCAAGATGTTCCTGGCGATGGATGGCAACTATCGGGAGATGAGGTGGTTCACCCCTTGGACCCGGACCAGGTATGTACGTATCCAGGCACTGTAGAGCACGTACATTCCCTTCCAGCGAACACATGGGATCAATAAAAACTGTTTTTATTGACCGCCCAGTAGCTAAAATGAGTGGGGTGATAAAAAACATGCTTGGCTCTAGAATGTTAATGCTCTGATTTAACTTTGCCTTAGATGGCTGAGAGACTACTTCCTTAGGAGTATATATTTAAACAAAAAAAGCAAGGTGGTGCAGCGAAAACTTTGTGCGAGAGAACGAAATTACTAACAATTGAAAAAAACTTGAAAGTTACTTTTTATGTGGTTACTTCAGCTTTTTCTTTGCCATATAAATAATATAAGTGTAAATTTGACTCCACTGGGTATAAATATTCTACAGAACCAAGCGAACGTATGGAAGATCAAATATCTTTTTTTTTTAAGTGACTGGAGGGGGGAGGGGGGGGGGGCTGTTTTTTTAACCTTGCATACCCCCCTTTTTTTCCCCCACCCCAATTGACAATATATAGAGTAGAAATGCTGAGCAATGCTAAGTATATAGAGGAGCATAAATCTGGAATTCTTCGTTATTGATAAATTTCGTAGTCCTACAAACCTACGAAAAATTAATTCGTAGGATCGTGTGTTATCTATGGCTAATCAGCTGTCTGAGTACGTACTTTACGAGACATGCTCTGAGTTCTGTTGTCTGATTTTTTAAATTATTTTACTGCCCCATATAAACATACTGTGTAGCCAGAAATGTTGCCTGTCAAAATAGTTTGATGGTTCCAACACTGTCGGATGTTGACGGTATTAAAACTTGGCGGAGGTGGTCGCCATGCATGCGCTCATTCGATTGAACGGTGGGTGTGTTTCTCTTTATCGGCAGTAATTTTGTTTGGCAGTCGTGGACTTTTAATCGCTTGGCAATTTTTCCTGGTGGATGTGTAACCTAGCTGACTGATTGACCAGCGACTCTGTTTGTGTTTTTATAGCAATTATCTTTTTTTCAAGAGTAATATTTTCAGACTGTTCCTAGAATTAGAACGCAAATACAATTTGGTGTGAGAATCAGTTCCGTTGATGACGGCAAACAAAAGCTGTGAAACCTTGCTATGTACATGCTTACAGCGAGGGAAATTAGGACCTCCTCCTTTCTCAAGAGCGGACAGATTTGGAATGGTTCTGAGTTAGCCAAGGCTCTCTCTCTGCAGCTTTCCTCAGCAGAAGAGTCTCCAGAAACCGCAGTCAAGGCCTGGAGGAGATGAGGCAGAGGCTCTAAACTTGGCACATGGGTGAAGGAAGGGTGGCTATCTTCTAACCCCATGCTTGCCTGTAAAGAAGCAAGCAAGGGACCCTAAACCAGGGTTGTATACAGAAATTTTGCCAAGGGGGGGCGAACTTGAGATATGGAAAAATAAGGGGGGGCGGAGAGCCTGGATGGTGCGGAAAGGGGACGTGCACCCTGGGCTTCCGCGTGGAGTACGAAAGTGTTTTACCCACAGGTATTTTTGCAGTACTAACTGTATATATAGCTGCTACTTATGTGGCATGCACTTTTTCTAAAATCTTTAGTACAACATTCCATCTTAAATATTTGCTGAAGTTGCATGCTACGGCAATCAGCATATATAGATTAGATATAGTCACTTGTCACTCGTATAATGGAGGTGGGCTTTTGTGAAATCGAATTATGTTGCATTCCATGCATTTTCTTACAAAATCATGGACAACAGGTTTCATACACAATTTTTCTCTAGTTCTCTAGGGGGAGGGGGGGGGGGGGGGTGGAAATGGTTGGTCACTTGGTGCCCTAATTTTTGTTAATATTTTCTTAACATGTTCATAAGCCGTAAAAGGGGGGTCTGGGGGGAAGATCCCCCCATATTTTTTTTGGCTTTTACAATGTCTGAGGATAGCTATTTTGACTGACTACCAATGGCATTATGCTATACCGAACTATGGCTAGACTGTATATATTTCTCATGATATTGTAGCTGCTTGGAAAAAGGAGAGCATGTGTCATGACACGATGACATCACACACCACCACGTGCTCTCCTTTGTAGGTTTGTCACTTCTTTTGTTTCTCCTTCTTTCCCACTCCCTCTCTCTCAGTATTTTTAACTCAGTCCATTATGTCATGGTCTTCAAGTCTAATCTTAGACATGATGTCATCACACGCCACCACGTGTTCTCCTTTGTAGGTTTGTCACTTCTTCAGTTCCCTCCTTCTTTCCCACTCTCTCTCAGTATTTTTAACTCAGTCCATTATGTCATGGTCTTAAAGTCATCACACACCACCACGTGTTCTCCTTTGTAGGTTTGTCACTTCTTCAGTTCCCTCCTTCTTTCCCACTCTTCTCTCAGTATTTTTAACTCAGTCCATTATGTCATGGTCTTAAAGTCTCTATAAAAGAAACCTTACTAGCTGATTTCTCTTCATATTAATATGGATATTCGCTCATACTTTGCAAGTACTTCTCAAGCCTCTTCTCATGCTAATAGCAGCGATAGCGAAGATAGCAGAACAGATAGCTCTGAGCATGTCGAGGCATCTAGTCCTAGCCTTAGTCCTCCACCTTCAAAGAAAAGCAAGCAAAACAAACACCGCTCTTCTGTATCCACGAAGAGAAAATACTCTAAGAGCTGGGAGAAAGATTTCAGTTGGCTCTATTATGACGAGGATAGCGATGGTGCCTTTTGCAAGGTTTGCAAGCAATCTGGTCTGCAGCATACTGGAGGAGTGTGGGTCACACAACCTTGCAGAAATTGGAAGAAAGCTGTTGAAAAAATGAAAGCTCATGCGAGAAGTGACTTCCATATCCATGCAACTCAAGCTCTTTTTGCAGCTAAAGGAGCAGCCAAAGGTGGAACAGTTGTACAGCAACTCCAGAATGTTTTAGCTCGCAAAAGAGCTCAGAACAGAGCTGCAGTGAAGTGCCTGATCCTACTCACTCATTTTCTTACGAAAGAACAAGTTGCACATTCGACAAAATTTGAGAAGCTGGTTGACGTGGTGGTTCGATGTGGCAGCCAACATTTGAAGCAATTCTTAGAAACTGCACCAAGAAATGCTGTGTACACATCAAGAGTGGCTGTGGTTGAATTCATCGAATCATTGGGGACATGGGTGGAGGAGTCGATTCTGAAGCGACTTCAAAAGGCACCTATGTACAGCCTCATGGCAGATGAGTGCACAGATGTCACCAACGTAGAAGAATTGTCTGTGTTTTGCCGCTGGGAGGAAGATGGTGTACCAGTAGAGTGCTTTCTGGAGCTTATTCCATTGAAGAAGGCTGATGCAGAGACCATCTATTCTAATCTCATCGATTGTTTAAAGAAGAAAGGTCTACAAGTCGGAAGAATAGTTGGATTGGGATTTGATGGAGCTGCAACTTTTTATGGACGAAAGACCGGGGTTCAGGCACGTATCAAGAAACATACTCCTCACGCTCTGTTTATACACTGCCATTGTCACTTACTGCAGTTGGCTTGTGTGCAAGCTGCCAATAAAACTCCTGGAATTGCTCATGTTTACAGAACATTGACTACTCTTTGGAAGCATTTTCGCAATTCCCCCAAGCGAGCAGAGTGTCTGAAGGAGGTACAGCACGTTCTTGAACTTCCAGAAATGAAAGTGATCAAGCCATCTGACACACGCTGGCTGGCACATGAAAGGTGTGTCAAAGCTGTCAAAGCAAGTTATTCTGCAATTGTAATCACCATTGGGAACATCTACGAGACGTCCCACGAGCCAGAAGCTCTTGGAATCCATGGTGCCCTCTGCAAATTGTCTACGATTGCAGCTATATATTTGCTTGATTTCACTCTACCACAAGTAGCCAAGCTCAGCAAAGCACTTCAGGCAAAGCAGCTTGACCTCTCGTTGATATCATTCCTTGTTGATGCTACTGTTAAATCCTTGGATGATGCAGTTTTGCCTGGAGCGAACTGGGTGTTGGAGCTTCTTGAAAACGTTGAAGACTTGAAGTCATCTACAAAGGTGTCTATTGACGCTGATAAAATACTTTCGTTCCAGAATGTTGTTGGTAAGCCTTTTGTTGCTGATTTAAAGGCCAACATAACAAGCCGATTTTCTTCATCCAACGCTGTTGTATCAGCATTGTCTATATTCGATCCACGGAAAGTTCCAAAACCAGATTCAGTATCTTTTCCCACTTATGGAGACACGTCTGTTGAGAAACTGATTGCTCACTACGGAGAAGATAGAGATGCAGAAACATTGGATGGAGAAGAAACAGTGAAGACAGCCATGATTTCCACTGAAATACTTACAGAGTGGAAAACATTCCGCCAGCTGTTAGTCAAGCAACCACGGGATACTACTGCATCACAGCTGAAAGAACTTGTTTCAAACGACATGCTCAAGGCCATGTTTCCCAATTTGCACAAGATTGCCTCCATCTGCTTATCGATTCCAGTTTCTACTGCTTCTGTGGAGAGAAGCTTCTCACAGATGAAGATGATCAAGACTCGTTTGCGTAATTCTCTAAGTGACTGCAGCCTTTCTCACCTTATGAGGATTGCTATAGAGGCACCAGAAGTACTCTCTGAGAGCGACCTTGAAGAGATTGTGGACGTATGGCAGAGAAAACCAAGAAGAACCTCAGTTTGACATTCCTATCATTTGAACCTGATATCATAAGCTTATTACACCTTTCTTGTATTACACCTTTCTTGACATTATTTTTAAAAAAATCTCTAATTTCAAGGGGGGGGGGGCGAGAATGATACAAGGGGGGGGCGAATGCCCCCCCCCGCCCCCCCCTAAATACACCCCTGCTAAACATGGACACAGGTGAAGGAAGGGTGGCCATTTTCTAACCACATGCTTGCCTGTAAAGAAACAAGCAAAGGACTGCAAACTTGGACACAGGTGAAGAAGGGTGGCCATTTTCTAACCACATGCTTGCCTGTAAAGAAACAAGCAAAGGACTGCAAACTTGGACACAGGTGAAGAAGGGTGGCCATTTTCTAACCACATGCTCGCCTGTAAAGAAACAAGCAAAGGACTGCAAACTTGGACACAGGTGAAGGAAGGGTGGCCATTTTCTAACCACATGCTTGCCTGTAAAGAAACAAGCAAAGGACTGCAAACTTGGACACAGGTGAAGAAGGGTGGCCATTTTCTAACCACATGCTTGCCTGTAAAGAAACAAGCAAAGGACTGCAAACTTGGACACAGGTGAAGAAGGGTGGCCATTTTCTAACCACATGCTTGCCTGTAAAGAAACAAGCAAAGGACTGCAAACTTGGACACAGGTGAAGAAGGGTGGCCATTTTCTAACCACATGCTTGCCTGTAAAGAAACAAGCGAAGGACCCCAAACATGGACACAGGTGAAGGAAGGGTGGCTATCTTCTAACCCCATGCTTGGTTGCAAAGACTGAAAGGGACTCAGGACACCAATACTAAAAGAAGAAAAGTGTATGGATTCTGTTGTTATTATTATGATGCAGAATTAGTTGCCTCACTATCTCATATTCTGTCTGGCTCTTGGCCACACCTTCCTAGTGTCAGCAACAGACAGCAGAGCTAGGAATTTGTTTGAGTACATGACCTCGGAATTGGCAGAGTTGACCTGTGAGGGCTTATAGGAGAGCATGTGCTTCAGAGAAGTCACGAAAAGGAAGTACACAGCCTAGTTTCTGTGCTTTAAAGTTGCAGACAAGGCAAGCACTAGATAATATGCAGCTGGAAACAGTCATTCTAGCGCTATATGTCACTTCATAGCCACCTTTGACCTGCGCGAGAGGACTGTATGGTACCTCCAGCAATGTTGAGTTTATGGCTGCACAGCGTGGTACTGGGGAGGACGGTGTCCTCGCTCGTGGTACTGGGGAGGATGGTGTCCTCGTTCGTGGTACTGGGGAGGATGGTGTCCTCGCTCGCGGGAGGGTGTGTATGCTGGGAATACTGGTCAAGTGACATTTCCAGTTACGTAGATAGCAGTCTCGGGTGAAGAGAAATGATTGCTGTAAATTAAATGTGTTATGATCTCATTTCCACAACATTTCCCTGTGCAATTTAATCTCCATAAATGAGATGCCACCACCGACCAATTATAGAAGAGAGATGTTATAGAAGAGAGATGTTATAGAAGAGTGATGTTATAGAAGAGAGATGTTATAAAAGAGAGATGTTATAGAAGAGAGATGTTATAGAAGAGAGATGTTATAGAAGAGAGATGTTATAAAAGAGTGATGTTATAGAAGAGAGATGTTATAGAAGAGAGATGTTATAGAAGAGAGATGTTATAAAAGAGAGATGTTATAGAAGAGAGATGTTATAGAAGAGAGGTGTTATAAAAGAGAGATGTTATAGAAGAGTGATGTTATAAAAGAGAGATGTTATAAAAGAGTGATGTTATAAAAGAGAGATGTTATAAAAGAGAGATGTTATAAAAGAGAGATGTTATAAAAGAGAGATGTTATAAAAGAGAGATGTTATAAAAGAGAGATGTTATAAAAGAGAGATGTTATAGAAGAGAGATGTTATAGAAGAGAGATGTTATAGAAGAGTGATGTTATAAAAGAGAGATGTTATAAAAGAGAGATGTTATAAAAGAGAGATGTTATAGAAGAGAGATGTTATAGAAGAGAGATGTTATAGAAGAGAGATGTTATAGAAGAGTGATGTTATAGAAGAGATATGTTATAAAAGAGAGATGTTATAAAAGAGAGATGTTATAAAAGAGAGATGTTATAGAAGAGTGATGTTATAAAAGAGAGATGTTATAAAAGAGAGATGTTATAGAAAGAGAGATGCTATAGAAGAGAAATCTTATAGACGAGTGATGTTATAGAAGAGAGATGTTATATTAGTCAACTGGCCGACATTCTGTTCTTATAGGGTCACTGAAGATTTCTATTTGCCGGACATTATATCTGACATTACTGGACAGACCATTGTCCCTTTTGGAGATGGGGTTCTAGTGACCATGGATACGATCATTGGGTGTGAGACGTGCGAAGAATTGTTTACTGCCAAGAGGTGAAGAGTTGTACACAGATAACGCTTGTGGGTGTGTCTTAAGATGTTGTTGGTGGCGTTAATAGTTGATTGTATCATTGTTGATGTTGATATTGCTGTTGTTGGGTTGTCACTATTGGTTGCTAAATTATTGTTGTTATTATTCAGTTAATAAGTTGTTGTTTAGATAACATAGTTGTTATTATTCAGTTAATAAGTTGTTGTTATTTAGATAACAGTTGTTATTATTCAGTTAATAAGTTGTTGTTATTTAGATAACATAGTTGTTGTTTGTTTTGATGGCATGTTTACACTCATGGTTGTTGCGTAGCCCTCACATCGGCATGGGTTTAGACGGGACTGAGATATTTACCAACAGCAGTGCCAGCCACCACCAGCTGCGCAAACTCAATGTCCGGTGTGACCTCATTCTGTCTTGTACGTCCAAGATGGGAGGAGTCTACATGTACTCTAATCTGATTGGCTGTGATGGTGAGCGGGTGTACTACGACGGTGGCTGTCTCATCGCTGTCAATGGAGAAGTACGTGCAAGTGCAAGTTCATAGGTCAAAGTCCACAATCTAAAATGGGCGTGGTCATGTTGTAAAACTTGCAGATGATAATTAATTGGGGTGCATGGTAGCACACTCCTATAAAAAGTTTATATCTCGGCTAAAACCCATTTTGGTGGCTTCGTGGGATCCTTCGGCCAATTTTTAACTCCAGAAGCACTTTTACCGTGCCTTAGTGAAGGTGTAAGCCGGAAGCCCCCAAATACACTTTAACGGGGGTGGGGCGAGTGGGGGGTGGGGGTTGCTATACCATAAACACACACACACACAAAAAAAACTTGTGGTTCAAACTTTAGAGCTCCATTAATTCTGCACACTTCACTCTATGAACTTTATATATAGCTTTAAAAAATAGATCTGTCTGTGTGCTCTCTTTTGATACAAAAAAATGTTGGCTAGGTTACTGCAGCTAAAGTGAGTGGACCTGAGTGCCTGATTTTGCAATAGTTGTGGCCTGATTAGAAAGGGCTAGACAGCGTCTGTGGCAAGAGGTAATTAGCAGCTAAATCTTTGAGTGGTCGAGCTTGCACACTTGAGGAATTATGGCACTTGCTCACTTTTTAACGAAAGCACGATTTATTTGAAAAGAAGCACTGGCTTGTGAAAGGAAATGAGAATTACCACCAAATGTTCATTTAGAAGACCCTTTACCTTTTAAAATAATGAACACCAATATTATACTGTGCTGAATGTTTGTAGTGTGCATGTTGACAAGTCAATCCAATTATGCATATACATATATATATACATATATTTATATATACATACATGTATATACATATACATGTATGTATTAATAGACATATTTGTACATCTATACAGACATGTATATACATATATGTATATATATATATTTATACATGAACATACATGTATTTATATATATACATATATTTATACAGCATGTATACAGACATATATATATATATAATATATTTATACATGCACATGTATGTACATACATATACATATATTTGTAAATCTATACAGACATACATATATATATATATTTATACATGTATGTATATGCACATGTATTTATATATACATATATTTATACATGTATATATACATGTCTGTATAAATACATTTCCTATACTTGATATACAGTACTCGCTGTAGTATTTTACTCTAGATGAAGTGTTAGATATTCTCCCACATTCCATTCTTGCTATTTAACACTCTACTACATGTAAGTATGTAACTATGCACATGCCCGGCCATTAACAACAGCTTTCCAAGAATTATGGCAACATTTTCCAAGACAGCAGAAACAGTTCCTTTGGATGAGGAAGCAGTTGAGCAACTTATTGACAGCACTAAAGCTATAGACACTGTCAAGATAACTAAATGTATGGCATAGATGGTTTCAGTCCAGACCAACCGAAGGACTGACTGGCCATTATATGAAGTACATGTATAGTAATTAATCTCAATGAAGTCCCAGTTGACATAATAACATTACAATAACATTCTAAATAATCAACTTCAAATTGTATTCTTAATCTCAATGAAGTCCCAGTTGACATAATAACATTACAATAACCTTCTCAATAATCAACTTCAAATTGTATTCTCTCGACGTTTCAACTAGATGCTCTAGCCTTCATCAGGATCGTATTACACTCGTGGAAAATGGCTGGTCATTTCTCTCGCAAGCTGCTTTTTTACTCGTCAGCTCATGATCAACACTTAATTAACAAGTAGTGTGTAGCTCAGAGCCAACAGTCAAGTGGTTCTAATATAGAGTATGTTCTTGGTAATACCAGCTCTTAGGCACCTGAGTATGGAGGCTTACCTAATGACGAGGGCCTTCTGAGTTTACGCAGTCAATATTTTGATTTTATTTTGTGCATTCTTGTGGCCTTGATTGTCGTACAGTTGCTGGCTCAGGGGTCACAGTTCACTCTGGAGGAGGTGGAGGTGATAACTGCTACCATAGACTTGGACGACATACGCTCCTATAGAGCGGCCATAGCGAGCAGAGGGTTGCAGGTATGGTGGCCTGGGGGAGGGGAGAAGCAGGGAGGGTGAGGAAAATGGGGGTCGGGAGGAAGGGAGGAGAGGGGGTGAAGAAGGGTGGGGAGGAGGAAGGGAGAGAGGGATGGAGAAGTGGGAGGAGGAAGTGAGATGGGGGGGGGGGGGGTGAAGGGGGAGGAGGAAGAAGTGAGGATGGGAGGGGGGGATAATGGAGACTTGTTATTTCGCGAGATGGAGGAAGGCATTAATTGTGTGCATGTGAGTAGCAACTTTCCTCACTTGCAGATGAGAGACGTACACGTCTAAAAATAGCAGCACAGAATGACGAGTGTGTGTGAGCACATGTTTTTTTGGAATTTCATAATTGAGTGGATAATTAGGTGCAGTAGCATGTACAACATATAAAGTCAAGGTGTGAGCTGATAGCCACAAGACATGGCCACTTCATATCATATGTGCTTCAGTGCACACCTGAGGTGAGGTGGTTCGTGGTGTGCTTCAGAACGCGCCTGAAGTGAGGTGGTTCGTGGTGTGCTTCAGAACGCGTCTGGGGTGCGGAGGTTCGTGATGTGCCTCA